>QXTE01000983.1:0-42291 GCA_003942145.1 Platysternon megacephalum
CATTTCGGGGGCGGGACCTTCCGCCGCCTAGGGCGCCGCAAGAGCTGGCGCCGCTACTGCTGTTCGGCCACGTCCCAGCGAGAGAAGCAATTCTTTCCCCCGAAGCAGTAGTGATGCCAAGGGGGTCGGTACAGAGTCCTACCGATAGTTCATAAAAATATTTCAGTAAAATTCCCCACCTTCATGGAGAAAACACACCATACTAAAGGTCTCTTTAATATAGTGGAGAAAGGCATAACAAGACCCAATGGCTGGAAGTTAAAACTGGACAAATTCTAATTAGAAATAAGGCACAGAATTGTAACATTGAGGGTGATTAATCACTGGAACAAACTACCCAGGGAAGTGGTGAATTGTCCATCTCTTGCTCTTTTCAGATAAAGACTTGGTGACTTTCTGCAAGATGCTTCAGTCAAACACAAGTTTGGGCTCAGTACAGGGGTAAATGGGTGAGAGTCTTTGGCCTGTGGCACATATGGACTAGATAATCTAATGGTCCCCTCTGACCTTAGTCTATGAATATTGGGATGTAATGTAGTGCTAATGTAAACATAACTGATCCATGGACCAGGACTATGAAAGTCAGACAACTGTGGCACTGTCACTGCATCCCACTCACTCACCGTCTGGTTTGTTATTTCTCCTGTTCCTCAGACCAAGCTACGATGACGGGGAAGATTCCCTCATTCTCCCCCGGCACCACAGTGAGCTCCGCTCTGCTCGGCTACGTCACTCTCTGCCTCACCCTACAGGTTCACAGGCTGGCGTCAGGTAGGACATCTGGGATCCTCGCTGGGTTTGCTGCTGTTGCTATTGCTGGTCATCACCATCCACCTCGCATCACTGCCTTGTCTTGTAAATCACGTCTGATCAACCTGGCAACAACCAGCAACATGGAGAAATCACAGGCTACACCTGGGTTCCCACTGACCATGGTTACTATCTATACACCATTTTGTCAGGCCTTGACACTACATCCTTCCTACTGCTCTGGCTGATTTCTGGCAGCTTCTAGAACACAGTGAGCACCACTACAGGGCTCGCAAACTATTTAAAAGGACACTATCCAATTCCTATACACTGCACCGACAGACCATATATGTCACAAATCAGACTCTTCAGCCACGAAGGAGTCCTGAATCCCAGGCTCTCCAGTTTAGACGTAACAACCCACAAGTCATTCATGCTGCACTAGGCACATCTGACTAGGGCTCAGAGCTAGACCTCATCTCACAGTGAGGATGTGAAGATATTTTCTGGCTTCTTCATTCTGTGCCTTCACTGAAGCCCTGATAGTGACCCCCTCCGCCCCCGGGCTGGCTCCACAGCTACTTGGGTATTTTGGTTCCCTCCTGCTGTGGTTTCCATCCTGTTAATTTAACCAGCTTTCTCTGTCTCTCCTGATGCTGAGTCTCTGCACCGAGACTCCCACATCCTGTGCAGTTCCACAGTGACCGATTCTCTGTTTCTTGCACTTTTCTATCTGCTTCCTTCTCCCTCTCCATTATCTGACCTCTGACTTTACCTTTAAAGCCATTGCCTGCATAGTGATGATCTGTTTTCATATCTTTACACCTTGTCAGCCTTTACATCACTCCTACTGCAGATGAGGGGGCCCCTGTGCTGGAGCAGCACGAAAAGGCCTTGGTGTATCAGAGAACCAGGCCCCAGGGTGTCCATGAGAAGTTAGAGCTTTATTCAGAGATAATAGGGACAGCGTATAACACTCACATGTGAACTCTGTGTGACAGATATTGCAGCCACATGCAGCATTTTGAGGACTATCAAATTCACTTTATGCATGTTCTGTTTATTTTTGTACCCCCTTTATCAATGGTATCTATACATGTTATATGTATCTTTGTGGGTTTGGGATTGTATTCTATGCCACGCGGGAGGTGTGACGGGTTGGATCACAGAAACCCCTTGGGAGCTGCCACCCTATGTGCCAAGCCTACTTCTACCCCTGCTTTCCCTGCCAGCTCGGGACCCCAGCACCCTGTCTTGCTGAGCCAGACACTCCCGTCTGCTCCAACAAAGACCCAGGGTCTGAACTACTTGCCCCAAGGTTGCAGGTTTACCTGAAAGCAGCTAACAGAAGTGTGCTTAAACCCAAATAAATCTGTTTTACCCTGTATAAAGCTTATGCAGGGTAAACTTATAAATTGTTCACCCTCTATAACACTGAGAGAGAGATATGCACAGTTGTTTGCTCCCCCAGGTATTAATACATACTCTGAGTTAATTAATAAGTAAAAAGTGATTTTATTAAATACAGAAAGTAGGATTTAAATGGTTCCAAGTAGTAACAGACAGAACAAAGTAAGTCACCAAGCAAAAGAAAATAAAATGTGCAAATCTGTCTAATCAAACTGAATACAGATAATCTCACCCTCAGAGATGCTTCAGTAAGTTTTTTCCTCAGACTGGACACATTCCAGGCCTGGGCACAATTCTTTCCCCTGGTACAGCTCTTGTTCCAGCTCAGGTGGTAGCTAGGGGATTCTTCATGATGGCTCCTCTCCCCCTTTGTTCTGTTCCACCTCTTTATATATCTTTTGCATAAGGCGGGAATCCTTTGTCCCTCTCTGGGTTCCCACCCCCGCCTTGTCAATGGAAAGACACCAGGTTAAAGATGGATTCCAGTTCAGGTGACATGATCACATGTCACTGCAAGACTTCATTACCCACTTGCCAGCACACACACATACAGGAAGACTTACAGGTAAAACACACCCATCTGCAGACAATGGTCCTGGTTAATGGGAGACATCAAGATTCCAAACCACCATTAATGGCCCACACTTTGCATAATTACAATAGGCCCTCAGAGTTATTTCATATTTCTAGTTTCAGATACAAGAGTGGTACATTTATACAAATAGGATGATCACACTCAGTAGATTATGAGCTTTGCAATGATACTTTACAAGAGACCTTTTGCATGAAGCATATTCCAGCTACATTATATTCACTCATTAGCATATTTTTGTAAAACCATATAGACTGCAACGTCACAGGAGGGTTACCCCATCTCCTTCAGAATTTGCAAACCATGGGGGGGTAATTACTTGTGGGACAGGTAACAGCTCCAGAGAAGTACCACCCCTAGGGAGAATTGCATAAACTGGGTTAGACCAGGTCCCAGAAGCCCAAGAGAACAAAGATTTTTGGTATAAAAGCTGGATTTGAACTGACCAGAGGCCTGAGATCTTGGGCTGCAAAGTGACAGGACCTGTTAACCAAAAGGACAAACCCTAAGAGAAAGGTTTGAAAGACTTTGGAACCTACCAGAGAGTCCCATGTGCTAGATGAGAATCCTTTGGGATAAGTGTAACATGTGTTCAGACCTTTGATTGGTTTATGCTCCATCAAGCTTTTGTCGTTAAATGGTCTTTCACGTCTAATGCAGGGTGTTCTCTTACTGTGTGTCTTACTGCTGAGTTAATGTTACCCCGAGCCCCTTGCTGATTTAATTTCCTTTTTTCATTGTACATTTCACAGAACAATTCACAGTGACTGGACCTGACCGTCCAATCGCTGCCTCCCTAGGTGGGGAGGCCATCCTGCCCTGCCACCTCTCCCCCAGGATGAGCGCTGAGAACATGGAGCTGAGATGGTTCCGATCCCAGTTCGATGCAGTCGTGCACCTGTACCGTGGTGGGCGGGAACAGTACGGACAGCAGATGCCGGAATATCGAGGAAGAACTGAGCTCTTGAAAGACGACATCACCAATGGGAGTGTTTCCCTGAGAATACGCAATATCCGACCCTCCGATGATGGACAGTATAAGTGTTTTTTTCAGTCCAGTGTCTCTTATGAAGATGCTATATTGGAAGTGCAGGTGGCAGGTCAGTAACTTGTTCTGATATTTTAATGTCTTCAACAGGGTAATAAGTGGAGTCAGGAGGGTTCATTGTGAGATTACACAATTTTTTTCATTATAGTGGGTCAGGGTCTCTGCTCTGGATAAGGTTGATTCTAGTTTGCTGTTTAATATCCGTTTTTTTCTAAGTTCTCTAAAACCTGGACGCATACTCAGATTGTCTTGAAAATTGCTGTGACTCATTGGTCTCTGGGGTGGGGCTAGTGGCCCAAATTTGAGGGCATTGGAGCAAGGGGTTAATGAGACACACTAACACCCTTAAACAGTCAGGTGATATTAACATGTTGTGGTCATTACAATTATTTTGTGCACACGGGGGTAACAATGGCTGATCCTCCCCAAACTGATGCCATCAGCTGGGATTGATCTCGGCTCGTGCCTGGCCCCTTCAGGGTAACAGTGGTTGATACACAGGGCCCTGTAGCCCAGAGCCTGGTCTAAGAGTGGGAGAATTGAGGAATTCCCCACCCCCAGGACAGGTAGAGGCAGGAGGCCTGACCCCTGAAGTTGCTGTCAGAGAGACCAGCCAGGGGACACAGGTGCAGCTAGTTTTGTAACGAGGACATGAGGTTTAGGTCAGGTGTAGTGAACACCTGGGTCTACACTCAAACACTAAGTCTACTCCACACAAACCACCCCCAACTTGCAAAATGTTGTCGCCTCGTCACCCTTGCCCTGTGGGTGTGGATTTCTTCACTTACCCCTCACCAAGCCTTGGGGATCACTGGCATATCTGACACCAGGCTGCTGACAATCCCCACGGCAAGGAGTCTGAGCCCTGCTACTGACAGAGCCTGCACCGCTCAGTGCTGAAATGAGGCATGATTGATCCCTCAAGGTACAACTGCACTTCTCCTGATGTCACTGTGACAGCTCTGCCAATATGCTCCAAATAATCCCTCCACTGGTCATTACAGCTACACCGAGCATAGTGGATGCAGCTTTAGTGCATGCAACCAATTCCCAGTGGTTATTGCCAGCTCCAAAGGGGCAGAGTTAAGGTTGTTTGGGTATTTACCTTCCCGATGGATTTCCTAGTTTTAGAGGTCTGAGTATTGCTGAACTCAGCGTTCTGGAAGTGCATGAGATAATACAGAGCTAAGGTTGCCTGAAGGTAACTAAGCCTACATGTACACTACAGTCGGGATCGACAGAGTGGAGATCGATGCACCCGCAGTCGATTTAGTGGGTCTAGTGAAGACGCACCAAATCAACCGCAGATCGCTCTCCAGTCAACCCATGTGCTCTACCCCCGATGAGAAGAGTAAGGTAAGTCAACGGGAGACTGAATAATAATAAGTATTATTCATGTAGCTGGAGTTGCATACCGTAGGTCGACTTACTGCGATAGTGTAGACCTGCCCTAAGTTTTTTGTCAGTGAATAGACATGAGGAAGGATTACAGGAAGGTGCCATTGTTTGTGTTGTGTTGTGTTCCACAGCGTGTATCTGCCGTGTATCTGCCGGCACTGCAGCTGCATTCCCTGTGTTCAGTGTAGCTGTACTGACCAGTGGAATCATAGAATCATAGAATCTCAGGGTTGGAAGGGACCTCAGGAGGTCATCTAGTCCAACCCCCTGCTCAAAGCAGGACCAAACCCAACTAAATCAGCCCAGCCAGGGCTTTGTCAAGCCTGACCTTAAAAACCTCTAAGGAAGGAGATTCCACTACCTCCCTAGGTAACCCATTCCAGTTCTTCACCACCCTACTAGTGAAAAAGTTTTTCCTAATGTCCAACCTAAACCTCCCCCTCTGCAACTTGAGACCATTACTCCTTGTTCTGTCATCTTCTATCACTGAGAACAGTCTAGATCCATCCTCTTTGGAACCCCCTTTCAGGTAGTTGAAAGCAGCTATCAAATCGCCCCTCATTCTTCTCTTCTGCAGACTAAACAATCCCAGTTCCCTCAGCCTCTCCTCGTAAGTCATGTGCTCCAGCCCCCTAATCATTTTTGTTGCCCTCCGCTGGACTCTCTCCAATTTATCCACATCCTTCTTGTAGTGTGGGGCCCAAAACTGGACACAGTACTCCAAATGAGGCCTCACCAGTGCTGAGTAGAGGGGAATGATCACATCCCTCCAGGAATGATCACATCCCTGGAGAGAGTAGTGGGAGCAGGGTCTCAGAGCTGTCACGGTGCTATGGAAGGGCAGGAGATAATATCACCCAGCAGCCTGAACTCTGTGCTAACGAAGGTTTTGTCACTGAATTTTCTAGTTGTTTTAAACAGAAAGGGAAAGGTTTGTTGTAGGAGTTAGTGGCCATTTAGGTGGTTGTACTCATGGGCGGTGGGTGGGTATAATAGGCGTGGGAAGGCTAAGCCTTCCCTGCCGCCGACCCGCCGCTGGACACCTGTGCCGCAGTGGCCCTGCCACTCCACCACCACCCCTCCAGACGTCCCCGCTGCTCACTGCGTCCCTCCTCCTCTTGGGAGGGGGAGTGAGGAGGGAACGCGGCAAGCCAGCGGCCGGCCGGCCGGCCGGCCGGGGGCATCTGGCGGGGGAGTGGGGCAGCTTGGTCATGTGCTGCCTGGTGCTGGGGGGGCTGGTGGCTTGGGGTGGGGGGCAGGGTCTTGGCTTGGCACTCGGGTGGCTGGCGGCTCCGCCCAGCGCTGGGGCTCAGGGGCCGGTGGCTCGGCCCGGTATTGGACCCTGTCACAGAGTCTCCAGGCGATGCTCTGGAACTGCTCCTTACAAAGCCAGTCAGGACTCTGGTGAAGTCTCCTCTTTGTGAGCAGACTGTCTTCAGGGCAAGAAGCTCACACAGCTTCGACCTTCCTGGGGCTGACCTCAGAGCATTCAGCACCCCCGTCCACACCGTGCGCTTCCCACAGTGAGCCCGCACAGGCGGGGCTCCTGGGGAAACCAGTGGGCCCTGCACCCCAACTCCTCAGTCAGACGTGACTCTCAGCCAGCCGGTAACACAGAAGGTTTATTAGATGACAGGAACACGGTCTAAAACAGAGCTTGTAGGTACAGAGAACAGGACCCCTCAGCCGGATCCATTTTGGGGGGCAGTGAGCCAGACACCCATGTCTGCACTCACTCCACTTCCCCAGCCAGCTCCAAGCTGACTTCCCCTCCAGCCCCTCCTCCTCTGCTTTGTCCCTTTCTGGGCCAGGAGGTCACCTGATTCCTTTGTTCTCCAACACCTTTAGCTATCACCTTGCAGGGGGGAAAGGCCCCGGCCATTAGTTGCCAGGAGACAGAGTGTCGGCCATTTATGCACATTGGCCTTTATCCCACCACCTGGAGACTTAAGAAATGCATAGGGGAACTGAGGCACCTCTACAATATTCAGAGGAAACATTAAGAACAGTCCCGCTTCGTCCCAGAGCCATCCCGGCTTGGCTGGGCGGGGGGGGGGGGGGGGGGGTCGGGGGGGGGGGGGGGGGGGGGGGGGGGGGGGCTTCAGGGGCGGGGAGGCCAGCTGCTTAGTCCGGCGCTGGGGCTGGTTGCCCAGTGGTTGCTCAGTGCCCCTCCCGCTGTGCACTTTGATAGTGCAGTGGGGATAATGGTCGTGCTCTGCAATGTTTGCGGTGTGTAGCTTGTAACAGGACTGGTGAGAGAAATCTCATCCCAGGTCCCTGCCCCAGCACCTTGACAGTTTTATTATACAGCAGCTAATTTAAGCGTGTGAGAGGAGACTGGTGTGTCTGTCTCCTTCTCCACCCCACCCCCCCTCCAAAACATTTAGCTCCCCTCTGCCCTGCGTTTGTGGGAGCCCACATCACAGGTAGCAGCTTACTGGAGCTGCACACTGAGCTGTGCTACCAAGCCGAGCTGGGCCCCCCAGCCCTGGTCCAGCCAGACTTCCCCAGCCATGCTGCAGGCCCACCCAATCCAACTCCCCCTCCCCCACACAGGGGCGATGTGTATTTTAACAATTCATTTCCTGCATTTCAGGTGTTTACATTTTCATCACATTCAGCCCCCCACCCCACTTCCCCTTGATCACAGATTACATGATGGGGTTAGACACCCCAAGAGTGGCAGGGTCTCCTAGATCTCAGGCCGTGCGGGGGCAAAAAAAGGAGTTCAGAGCCCTGCAGAGGGGTAGGGCTCCCTCAGATCCCATCATGGGGAAGGGGAGAACTTGGGGCTGACAGGATGCTCTGCCCCGAAACCCACAACTTCTACACCACCCCTCACCATATCAAATCCCTCCTATCCCACTCCTTACCCTTACCTGAGGAGGCCCCATCCCTTCTTTCCCTCCCTACTACAGGCCTGTCCTGTAGTAGGTGACTTCTGGGTACCCTTCTGGCTCTTTCAATCGGTTTCTTCACTTCACCAGGTGGGTGTTGTAGTTTTAAGAATGATTGATAGAGATCCTGTAGGTGTTTGTCTCTGTCTGAGGGATTGGAACAAATGCGGTTGTATCTTAGAGTTTGGCTATAGACAATGGATCATGTGATGTGATCTGGATGAAAGCTGGAGGCATGTAGGTAAGCCAGAAGGGTACTCAGAAGTCACCTACTATAGGACAGGCCCAACAAAGAAAGTAACAGCACACCACTAGCCGTCAACTACAGCCCCCAACTAAAACCTCTCCAGCACATCATCAAGGATCTACAACCTATACTGAAGTTACTGTGACGGTACCTCCCATAAGGCTTTGTGGGAATATGACATAACTGGAATATGTTTTGTGCTGCCTGTGCCAGGTACACATCTATGTAAAGGTTATGATCTACTGGTTATGTTAATCCTAGTTATATGCAGGCACCATTTGTGTGTTCAAAGTTATGAACATTGGCTGTATCATTGCTTGCTTTCTAAGTGGCCTCAGTTAGAACCTTTAATGACTTCTTGGGAAAGGAATGTGCAAATTAGGTGTTCAGTCAGGGGGCACTTAACAGACAAAAGAGCTTGGAAGACTCCAATCCACATTAGAAGTCTACCTGAGGACGTTCAAGGCAGCATGTGGGTAATGGCTGCTACCTGCAAGTCCTGTGTCATGCATGGGCATGTGACCTGCCCATGTGATTCCGAATCTCCATTTTGTGACTGGATTCTACAGAGGGTGAGGAGGGGGTCTCCACCCACAAGAGACAGTCTATTTAAACCCGNAACTTACTTTATTCTGTCTGTTACTACTTGAAATCACTTAAATCCTACTATCTGTATTTAATAAAATCACTTTCTACTTATTAATTAACTCAGAGTATGTATTAATACCTGGGGGAGCAAACAGCTGTGCATATCTCTCTATCAGTGTTATAGAGGGCGAACAATTTATGAGTTTACCCTGTATATGCTTTATACAGGGTAAAACGGATTTATCTGGGTTTAGACCCCATTGGGAATTGGGCATCTGAGTGTTAAGGGCAAGCAGACTTCTGTGAGCTGTTCTCAGGTAAACCTGCGGCTTTGGGACAGGTTGTTCAGACTCTGGGTCTGTGCTGGAGCAGATGGATGTGTCTGGCTTCAGCAAAACAGAGTGCTGAAAACACCGAGCTAGCAGGGAGAATAGAAACAGAGGTGGCCTTGGCACATCAGCTGGCAGCTCCCAAGTGGGTTTCTGTGAACCAACCCGTCACAGTTACGATCCCTCACTCTCACAGACCTTGGGAGACAGGCCAGTTCTCGCTTACAGACAGCCCCCAAACCTAAAGCAAATACTCACCAGCAACTGCAGAGCACACAACAAAAACACTAACCCAGGAACCTATCCTTGCAAGAAAGCTCGTTGCCAACTCTGTCCACATATCTATTCAAGGGATACCATCATAGGACCTAACCACATCAGCCACACCATAAGGGGCTTGTTCGCCTGCACATCTACCAATGTGATATATGCCATCATGTGCCAGCAATGCCCCTCTGCTATGTACATTGACCAAACTGGACAGTCTCTACCGAAAAGAATAAATGGACACAAATCTGAGATCAAGAATTATAACATTCAAAAACCAGTAGGAGAACACTTCAATCTCCCTGGACACTCAATAACAGACTTAAAAGTGGCAATTCTTCAACAACTGCAAAAACAGACTCCAATGAGAAACTTCAGAACTGAAATTAATTTCCAAACTGGACGCCATCAAATTAGGCCCGAATAAAGACTGGGAGTGGTTGGGTCACTACTGTGACGGTGCCCCCCATAAGGCTTTATGGAAATATGCTTATGAATGTATATATGACATAACTGGAATATGTTTTATGCTACATATGCCATGTAACATTTCTCTGTAAAGGTTTTGATCTACTGAATCTATTAATCCTATTTGCGTGCATGTGTCATTGTTGTATTTGAAGTTATGAATATTGGCTGTGTACTTGCTTGATTTTTGAGTAGCCTTTGTAAAGCATTTGGTCAACTTCTGGAGAAAGGAATGTGCAAATTAGGCACCCAATCAAGGAACACTTAAAGGACAATGAATCTTATAAAGCTCCAATCCACATAAGAAGTCTACCTGAGGATGTTCAAAGAAGCATGTGAACCATGGCTGCTACCTGTAAATTCTGAGTCATGCATGGACATGTCACTTGCCCATGTGACTCCAAAACTCCATGTTGGAGCTGGACTTTTCATANGATGCCATCGTGTGCCAGCTATGCCCCTCTGCCATGTACATTGGCCAAACTGGACAGTCTCTACCGAAAAGAATAAATGGACACAAATCAGACGTCAAGAATTATAACATTCAAAAACCAGTAGGAGAACACTTCAATCTCCCTGGACACTCAATAACAGACTTAAAAGTGGCAATTCTTCATCAACTGCAAAAACAGACTCCAATGAGAAACTTCAGAACTGGAATTAATTTCCAAACTGGACGCCATCAAATTAGGCCTGAATAAAGACTGGGAGTGGTTGGGTCACTACTGTGATGGTGCCCCCCATAAGGCTTTATGGAAATATGCTTATGAATGTATATATGACATAACTGGAATCTGTTTCATGCTACATATGCCATGTAACATATCTCTGCAAAGGTTATGATCTACTGAATCTATTAATCCTATTTGCATGCATGTGTCATTGTTGTATTTGAAGTTATGAATAGTGGCTGTGTACTTGCTTGATTTTTGAGTAGCCTTTGTAAAGCATTTGGTCAACTTCTGGAGAAAGGAATGTGCAAATTAGACGCCCAATCAAGGAACACTTAAAGGACAATGAATCTTGTAAAGCTCCAATCCACATAAGAAGTCTACCTGAGGATGTTCAAGGAAGCATGTGAACCATGGCTGCTACCTGTAAGTTCTGAGTCATGCATGGACATGTCACTTGCCCATGTGACTCCAAAACTCCATGTTGGAGCTGGACTTTTCATAGGAGAGAGGAGGGGATCTCCACCCACAAGAGAAAGTCTATTTAAACCCCTGGGAGACCCCTCCATTTTGTCTTCAGCTGGCTCAAGAAATAGCCTGGAACATAGAAACTGGAACAAAGGACAGTAACTACAGGGAGTGTGAGTGATTGCTGGACGCAGACTAGAAGGAGACTAGTCTGTAAAAGGAAGCTTACTGGGTGAGGTTTTTATCTGTATTCAGTTTTCTTAGACATAGACTTGTGTGTTCTATTTTATTTTGTTTGGTAATTAACTTTGTTCTGTCTGTTACTACTTGGAACCACTTAAATCCTACTTTCTGTATTTAATAAAATCACTTTTTACTTATTAATTAACCCAGAGTATGTATTAATACCGGGGGGGCAAACAGCTGTGCATATCTCTCTATCGGTGTTATAGAGGGTGAACAATTTATGAGTTTACTCTGTATAAGCTTTATACATGGTAAAACGGATTTAATTGGGGTTTGGACCCCATTGGGCGTTGGGCAAGACAGGAACATTTCTTAAGCTGCTTTCAGTTAAGTCTGTAGCTTTGGGGCACGTGGTTCTGTCCCTGGGGTCTGTGTTGGAGCAGACTGGCGTATCTGGTTCAGCAAGACAGGCTGCTGGAGTCCCAAGCTGGCAGAGGGAAAGCAGGGGCAGAAGTAGTTTTGGCACATCAGTTGGCAGTTCCCAAGGGGATTTCTGTGATCCAACCTGTCACAACTACAAAAACTAATTTCCCCCCTGCTGATACTCACACCTTCTTGTCAGCTGTTTGAAATGGGCCATCTTGATTACATTGAACTCAGTAGCACTACAAAAGTGATTTTTTTCCCTCCCTTCTTGTCAACTGTTGAGAATAGCCCACTTCCACCTTAACTGAATTGGCTTGTTAGCACTGACCCCCCACTTGGTAAGTCAACTCCCATCTTTTCATATGCTCTGTATTTATACTTCTCTACTGTATTTTCCACTCCATGCATCTGATGAAGTGGGTTTTAACCCACGAAAGCTTATGCCCAAATAAATGTGTTAGTCTCTAAGGTGCCACAAGGACTCCTTGTTGTTTTTGCTGATACAGACGAACACGGCTATCACTCTGAAACCTGTCACTGTGGGTACCTATCCCACTGTGCTATTCACCACCATCTGCAGCTAGGTGTTGTGGGAAGGCGGAGTGGATCGCAGTGCATCATGGGTGCGGGTTCAGCATCCCATGATGCATTTTTCCATCCCAGCATTCCATGAGCTTCGGACTGCGTTTCGCTGCATTTTTTAACTGCCCCTGTTTACTGTGCATCCACCATCTCTACCTGAAAGGATGGCCCCACACTGCTCTCTACTGTTGTGGTCGCTGTTATGAACACATCACGGATGGCCACGCAATATATCATGAGCGCCCAATCTGAACAGGAATAAGAGCTGCCCGACCTTCTATGTCCCTGTCATAGGTTTCACCCCCACTCTGAACTTTAGGGTACAAATGTGGGGACCTGCATGGGAACTCATAAGCTTAATTACCAGCTTAGATCAGTATGCTGCCACCACCCAAATATTGGAGTTATTTGGGAAACTCTGTCTTCTCCCCCAAAACCCTTTCCCTCCCAAGTACTATAACCCTTCCCTGGGTAGTTTTGAGAGACTCCTCCACCAATTCCCTGGTGAACACCGATCCAAAAATCCTTGGATCTTAAAACAAGGAGAAATTAACCATCCCCCCTCCTTTTCCCCACCAATTCCTGGTGAGCCCAGATCCAACTCCTTTGGATCTTAAAACAAGGAAAAATCAATCAGGTCTCTAAAAAGAAGGCTTTTAATTAAAGAAAAGAAAGGTAAAAGAAAAACCTCTGGGAGATAGCATACAAGCTGATCTCACAGACAACAGATTTAAAACACAGAGGATGTTCCCCTGGGCAAAACTCTTAGTACATCAAAAAATAGCCAATTTGATTATACCTATAATGCCCAAGACAGGTTACAAAAGAAAATAAACATAAGCTAATTCCTTCACTAAATACTCACTACCCTGTTTGATTCCTGATTCCTTTTCCTCTCCGGCCAGAACTGAAACTGACCCAAGACAAAGGGAACTTCCCTCCTTCCTTTTGAAATATCTTGTCCCCCCATTGGTTCCTTTGGTCAGGTGTCAGCTAGGCTAGGTGAACTTCTTAACCCTTTACAGGTAAAAGAGGCATTAACCCTTAACTATCTGTTTATGACAGTCCCATTTAAAGAAACAACACCAGATCACTGTTGGCATTCACGGAGCAGCTGCACACGGTGGACTGTCACTTTTGGGTTCGGGAAACAAGCACTCAGTGGTGGGATCGCATTGTTATGCTGGTCTGGGATGACGAGTAGTGGCTGCAGAACTTTTGGATGCGGAAAGCCACCTTCCTGGAACTGTGTGCAGAGCTCAC
Source organism: Platysternon megacephalum (assembly GCA_003942145.1). Lineage (NCBI taxonomy): Eukaryota > Metazoa > Chordata > Testudines > Platysternidae > Platysternon > Platysternon megacephalum. The sequence goes on from QXTE01000983.1 coordinate 13,591, forward strand.
CCCAGCATTGTGATGCAAGGACATCAGAACGAGACTGACCCTCTCGGTGACTATGAACGGAACATGGTGCAGGGCTGCACAAAGATAAAGGAGATGAGGCAGACATGCCAGAAGGCAAGGGAGGCAAACCGTCACTCTGGTGCTACACTGAAGACCTGCCGCTTCTATTAGGAGCTGGATGCCATCCTTGGCGGTGACCCCACTTCCACCGCCAAGAGCCCTGTGGGTACTTCGGTGGGGCTGGAGACAGCGGACAGCAGACTCAACCTCGATGATGAAGTTGTGGATGAGGAGGTCGAGTTGGAGGATGATTTGGAGCACACAGCAGGGTTGCCAGTGGTGTGAGGAGTCAGGACCTCTTTTCCACTCCAGAGGGGTCTAGCCAGTCCCAGCAGTCCATCTCTGGTGTGCATGATGCAGAAGAGGAGAGTCTCAGTAAGTGATCTTTTTGAGTTGATGCTGTTCAATTATATGAGGTTCAGGTGTCCTTTGGTCTGTGTATTGTCAAAGTGGGTGAAGGGATACAAATCTGCAAGACTAGCTGTGTTTCAATGTGCTCCACATTTCCCTGTGAAGTTAAGAAGTGCAGCGGAACAGTGTGTTAATGCACACCGACATTTCAGAGGAATCCTCCAGAGAGATCTCTAGCAAACTTTACAGGAGGTACTCACCAATCCTCTACCAAAGGTTTCTTGTCAGAGCTGCTTTGTTCCTTCCACCATTGTAGGACACTTTCCCGCGCAACTTGGCAATCACTTGTGCTGGGACCAAAGAGGCACACACGTGAGCAGCATAGGGACTAGTTCTGAACCTGCATGCGTGCAGTAGATGCACCCTTGCTTATGCTCAGAAGTGAGATATCAACTTCAATTACCCCAGCCTGTGGAAAATGGGGGCAGAATTTTCATTATTGCCCATGGTCGCCCTCAATGATTCCCTGAAAATATAACCTACACTCTTGCCTCATCTTGAATGCCCACCCGTCCGGGCCTCACTCATCATGCTTTGGGTGTTCACGGAGATGTGTGCTTGCCAGGGTTCATAGAGAAAGTGATTGGTATGTTACAGGAGGTGAATTTTTCTGTAAGGATTGAATGCTGTGTGTGAACTAACAATGATGCTTCTGTGTATTGTTTCTTGTGCTAATGCAAATGTTGCCTTCAGGGGAACTCCCTACACACTGGTCGAGCACCTTCGCCAGCTAAGGAAGCAACCAAGGCGTAGCAAGGAGGACAAATTCCGAGAGGTGCTCCAATCCTAAGAGGCGGAGAAAAGAGAATGCAGGAAGTGGAGAGCAAAGGAAAGGAAGGACAAAAAGAGTGAGGAGCACAGTCTAGAGGGAGAGGACCAAATGATTAAAGTGATGGAGGAGCAAACAGAGATGATGAAATCTCTAATCACGCTTCAGTCAGCGCAGATGCATGCTCACCTCCCCTTGCAGCTGATACAAAACTGTTTTCCGTGCTCTCCACAAACTCCACTCACACATTCCTTGCAACTTCCCGACACATCTTGGTACCCTGTTCATTCCACCCCTTCGGACAGCTTCCAGAATGACAGCTAGACTTATGCACAGCTCTGAAAGCCTCCACTGCTCTTCACTGTTATCTCCCTTCCCACCAAGCCTTGTATGTGTGTTAATTGGTGCTTAATAAAAACAAAGTCTCTGAGAGATAATCAATCTTTATTAGTGTCCTACACGGAGTGATTGATGCTGGTAGAAATACATAGAAGTAGTTTAATCACAATGGTTAAGCAAAACGAGATAACTGAAGTTAGTCAAGCATGGCAGATTGATGTATAAAAATACAGATTACTGTTGCTCATTAACAAAATATTGCCTCAAAGCCTCCTTGATTCTCACAGCTCTCTCCCCCCCCCCCCCCCCCCCCCCCCCCCCCCCCCCCCCCCCCCCCCCCCCCCNGTGCCCCTCTAATAGCCCTGGTATCTGGTGCTCTAATTCAGCACCCAGGCAATCTGCCTCAGTGCTCCATCCCTGGGGAAACTTTTCACCCTTCCCCTCACAGATATTATGGTGCACACAGCAGGCTGCTATGACCATGGGAATACTTTCCTCATTTATGTCCAACCTGCCATAAAGGCAGCACCAGCGCACCTTTTATCTGCTGAAGGCACATTCTGCGGTCATGCTGCACCTGCTTAACCTATTGTTGAAGCGCTGCTTGCTGCTGTCCAGGTTTCCCATGTAAGATTTCATGAGCCATGGCAGTAAGGGGTAGGCTGGGTCTCCCAGGATCACTATGGGCATTTCAACATCCCCCACTGGAATCATCTGGTCTGGAAAGAAAGTCCCTGTTTTCAGCTTTCTGTATGGGCCAGTGTTCCTGAAAATTCAGTTTAGTATATATTAGTGGTGCCCAATACGCTTATATTCTCACTTATTTATCTGTTTAGTCATGTAGGCATCTGTGGCTATCCCTCCCCATCAGCCTTGGAGTGAGGCCACACCCCTTTGCTACCACATTTCTATAAAGGCAATCCTTAGTGGGGAATTAGCAGTTGCTGGAGCTCAGGCCCTCTGGGCAGGACAGAGCAATATACAGTTTTGGGGCTCAGGCCCTCTGGGCAGGGAAGAGCAGTAAATGGTTTTGGGGCTCAGGCTCTCTGGGCCAGGCAAAGCACCGGATAGTCTAGGGCGCTCGGGCGCTCAGGCAGGGAGGAGCATCGAACAGTCTATCACCTAATGACATGGCTCAGGCAGATGGCAGACAAACGCAGGCCTCTTGACCTAAGGTGGGTAGGTGGCCACCCCAGGGGTGGGGCAGTTGCTGGGGGTAGAGGGACCCGGGAGCAACCTACTCCACTGGGTCCGAGCCCAAGGCCCTAGCAGTGGCAGAGGGCTCCACCACTGGATCAGTGGGGATCCCACCACAGCACGCTGATCAGCACTCGTACCACCACCATACTATTGTCTGGTGTCCCTGGGCTACTTCCTACGACCCCCTTGTCATGCACCTTTATCTTGTGGGGTGTCCTCCCTCTCCCCGGGGTACACAGCTAGTGGAAGTCCCAGCAGCTCTTCATTGTCCTTGTTGGTTGATATCTCTGGCAGTTCCTTCGAGTCCTCAGTGCTGCAGAGGTTCCTCTTGGGTGCAAGACCCAGCAGCGGGTGGGAGGCATCTGTCTCCTTCACCATCTCCAGCCCAACTGAGCTGCAGCACCCACCTTTTAAACTTCCTGTCCGGCCCCTCTGCTTCCAGCAGGGTGGTTGTGTCTTGCCAGGCTCCGCCCACCAGGGGGTGGGTGGTGGTTTCCCCTGTCAGGCCTGGAGGGAGGCTACGGCCCCCTCGCTACAAGTCACTTTCATAACTGATGCCCTGCATGACCTCTAAGGGTTCAAGTTTTTTGTTTGTTTTTGCTTTGTTTTTCCCCAGATTTTGCAAATAATGAATGTAGTATTTTGTTATTTATATGCTATTTCCATCTAGTGCAGGGGTTGGGACCCCTCAGGAGGTCATGAGGTTATTACATGGGGGGTCATGAGCTATCAGCCTCCACCCCAAACACCGCTTTGCCTCCAGCATTTATAATGGTATTAAATATATAAACAAGTGTTTTTAATTTATATGGGGGGGTGGGGTCGCACTCAGAGGCTTGCTATGTGAAAGGAGTCACCAGTACAATAGTTTGAGAATCACTGATCTAGTGCATGTTTTTGCGTTATTTGTATATATAAGTTTTGTTCATTATGTGTTTACATTTTGTATAAAAGCAATAAAAATTAAGTTTTTAAAAAAAGACTCCTGAGCAGGGAAGGCTCCAGACATACATCCCTTCTCTACCTCTCCGTAGAGGATCTTCTGTCTGAAATTTCTAAACAGCGTAAGGCCTTCTCTGCACATCAGCTGCAATCGAAATAACTAAATCAGTTTGAATTCACACCTTTGGGTAAATTGAAGCCTCTTATTTCAGATTAAGATCATTTTATTTCAGTTTAGCTCATCCGTAAAAGTGTGATCTGGGGCAGAAGGCATTACCTTAACCCTGCATTTCTTTGTTATCTAATGTCTGCGTTTTGTGGGTGTGTTTCCTGGCTCTCAGAGGAGTCCAGCTTTCTGCTGCCAACTTCTGTGCTCTGGAAGGGTACAAGGCACAGCCGAGGCAACCTGAACTGCCCAGTAACAAAGTTTGTTGGTAGTGAATTAATTGAAGGTTTGTCTATACACATGCACTGGTTACAATGAAGTAGTGCAAAACCCTATATGGACACTCTTAAATGACTTGGAAATGGCTTATATTAATTTAGCTTGAGTCAATTCCTTCTTGATTTAAGAATATCCACACAGGCATGTGCACTGGTTTAACCTAATCACTTTAACTAAACTGGAGCAAGTTTGAGCATAGAACAGCTCTGACATTAACGTTAACTTTACTTGCTGTATATTAAATGGGAATCTGATCAGCTTAACTGACCAGCCGCACTCGTGGACTCACATTCGATTATTAATTTAATAGGAAATGGCTTTTGATAACAGTGTAATAAAACTTTTTGCTCATTACTGGGCACTGTAGGATTATCACAAGTTCATTTATTTCTTCTGTAGGTTTGGGCTCTGCTCCTGTCATCTCTGTGGAGGGACATCAGGATGGAGGGATCCGGGTTATATGTCGATCAGCCGGATGGTACCCAAAGCCCGAGGTGCTGTTGAGAGATCTCCTGGGTCAGAACTTACCATCAACCTCTGAAAAAATATCCCAAGAGGCCAATGACCTGTTTCAAACAGTGGTTGCCATTGTTATAACAGAAGAATCCAACCAGAAAGTGTCCTGCTGTGTCAGGAACCCCCGACTCAACCAGGAGAGAGAGTCAGCGATATCCATAGCAGGTCAGTGCCTGTCCGTGCCGCACATGGATAGACCGAGACGCCGCAGACATGGGCAGAGAGTATTTATCATTGTGTCTCATGTTTATTGGCCTGGACCTTCAACGTGCTGAGCATGTCTTGGAAAGTCCTGAGCAACCTCTCAAGTCTCTTTGACTCCAGTAGGAGCTGAAGGTGTTTAGCACCTTACAAGCTGGGACGCCATGGGCCAGATTTCCATAAGAGCTCAGCACCCAGCAAACATTGTTCTTCTCAATTGGGGGCGGGCGCGGGGGAAGGAGGGAATTCTCCTTTGATCTTGTGCTGTAGTGTGGACTGTGTTGGAACTGCAAGCTGTCACTATCAATTTAAGAGTGGGGGTCGGGGTGCAGGTGTTCCAGGTCCTGTTTGCAGGCTAGAGGGCTCTGCAGCAAAGCCAGCAGAATCCGAGTTTGTCTACAGGAACAGTTAGTTTGTGGCAAGGTGTAAATCTGCCTCACGCTAGCCTGGCGCGCACTGTCTGTGTGGACCCTGCTAGATGCACTAACAATTCCGTAGTGCGCTTTGATCTGCCCCGCTTTGAAATGGGAACAGTTCAAAGTGCACCAGGGAACTTTTAGTGCGGTGCAGCAGGATCCACACAGCCTGTTAGTGCGCAGCAAGCTAGTGCGAGGTAGATTTACACCCCAGCCTGCCGCACACTCACTGTTCCTATAGACGAGCCAAGTTAAAGCAGGGCGAGGTGAGTTGTGCCCGCTGCCTTAGGGAGCAGCCCCTCTCTCTGTTGGGGGTTCTTGTGTGTTAAGATTCTGGATTTTAAGAAATAAAGTCATGTTACGCTGCAACCTCCAAGCAGGAGTATTTATGTTTGTATGTAACGACTCTGTGTGTGCTTGAACATCACGGTCAGTAGGGCTGGGGGAGGGAATTCTCCTCTGTTCTCAGTGAGAGCTGCTGGGTGCTGAGTGTTTATGAAAATCTGGCTAAAAAAGTCATTTTTCCCAAACAGCAGAAGAGACCCCTGGGTATGGTTTGAGCATTGCTATTTAGATCACATCTGAAAATACCAGCAATAAAAGTTCAGGCCCAAAATATGCAGAAACAAAATCTTACCTAAGAGCATCTTAATTTTTAGGGAAAAAAGGTCCTGATTTTATGTATTATTATCTGCATTATAATAACTTGGTTAATACCGAATGAATATTTCATCTACATAATAATAAAAATGTTGCATTTGTAAAGCACTGTTCATCTGAGATCTCAAAGTGCTGGTTAGTCTATGATATGCCCAGTATTACCTGACTGTTATGTTCACGGCACACACACTGAGAGTTGAAAACAAAACATAAATACTCTTCCTGTAAGGTTGCAATGTAACACTGCTTTATTTCTAAGAATCCAGAACTGTAACACACCAGAGCCAAATACAGAGAGAGAAAAAGCAGGCTGCTCCCTAAGGCAGAGAACCAGAACTCAGCCCGCCTTGCTCTAGGCTGGTTCTTTGCAGAGTGACTTCAGAGGACCCAGATGAATGCTCCCTACAGAGCCCCCTAGCCTGCAAGCAGCACCAAGAAACTCCTCTGTATTTAAAGTGTCAGTTCATAATTTTTTACAGTTTTCTATACACCAGTCACTTAACAAGGACCCTCTAGTCAGCCATTGATCCAAGGCCCAGGGAAGAGGAATCTGGAGGAATTTTTACTCTAAATTTTCAGGCTCAAGTTTTGTTTTTATTAAAATTCTGTATTAACATGTTTTGGGCCTGACTCTCTTGTGTAACTGAACCCCAGTGAGCACAGGAGAGTCGGGGTGTCAGGTCACAACTCTCTGATTCTGAGGGCCAGTCTGCACTGGATGCAGCCTTGGCATCACTTAGAGCAGCCTAACGCCGGGGTAATCGATTATTTTTTGTCAAGGTCCAAATTTCTTGGTCAAGGTATAGTCAAGGTCCAGACTCCAGAGAAAATTTAAAAAATAAAAATGATAATAAGTAAATAAAAAGATTCCAGGGTCCATTCAAAAGCATCTGGTAGCTGAGATTTGGCCTATAGTCCACCTATTGACTACTCCGGCCTAGGGAATGCTTGAACTTATGCCAGTGGGAGGTAGCTGTAGCATAGCAGAGTCCACCCCACCCCCTCCCATTAATTAACCATGTTCAGTAACCAGGCTTGGACTTTCATTGGTTTAATAATAAAGCACAAAAGAGCCACATCGTATTTCCCTGTGAGAGTCTTTTAACTAGTCACAGAGTCATCACTGTCATTGTGTCCTGCCTTCATTCTGCATGCGTTTGCTCCCAAGTTAATGGCACTTTCTCTTGCAGAGCTGTTTTTCCCGAGGGTCAATCCCTGGATGGTGGCTCTGGGTGTGATCCTGGTTCTCCTGGCTGTTCTTATTGGCCTGGCCAGTTACTGCTTCTGGAGGCAATACAGAGCAAAAGGTGAAGTAACAAGAGGGGGGAACTTGGTGAGAGCGAGAGAGAGAGAAAGAGACATTTAAAAACAAAACCAAAAGTAGTGATACAGGCATTGAGGAGCTTTGATTCAATGTTTGAAGGAGTTTCAGGCAATGGGAGCTGGGCTGAGGGTGAAGGGGGAGCTGAATGAATTATGACTTCACATGTGAACCGAGAAGTGTCTAGTGGTTTCACCCCGTCAGATCTCACTCAGGGATCCCAGTCGAATGTGATTCTGAACTATTCCATGGGGATCAGCCTGGCTCAGTTTAAACACCCATGTGGGTCTCAGTGAGCAGGGCTTGGAGCTCCAACATATGGAACTTGGCTGCTTGCAGGAAAAACAGAAAGCAAAGTAGGAGAAGAGAGGTTCGTTACGGCCCAATTCTGCCCCCTAGTCTGTGCTTGCAAGTAGGAGCTGTGGATGGGCGAAGTAGTGGCTGTGCAAATGGAAAGGTTATTAATTTAGCTACACTACGCTCAGCCTGAGATCCTGCTACAGGACCAGGGCAATGAACTCTCTATTGTAGTAGAAGTGCTCAGCTGTAGTTTTTTTCCTCTGGTCACAAAGGGCAGATATTGGTTTTCAGTGATCTGTGAGTTTATAGGGAGCTGGGTTTTCAAAGCTGCCTAAGGGGGTCTGAATACTCAATTTTGGTTTAAATTAATGGGCACCGAGTGTGCAAACCTGCAAGGCTGCTGTGAAAGTTCCACCCAGAGGGTTTTCTGGCCTGAAGAGCTGTGAACTTTATGTAGAAATCTGCAAGTGTCCAAAGAATTGGGAAGGGGAAAGGTCTGTTCAAATGATTTCCTAGTGGGGACGGAAGCAAATAATTCAGAGAAGCAGAGAGGAGCTGTGCTGTTTACTTGTGAAAGTTGGAACTGGGTATTGTACCTTTAGAACTGTCACCACTAGGTGTGAATTGGTTTAGTTCCTGGCTTTAACAGACACATTATGTGGGTCGAGTCCACATTTAGGTGACAGGGATTCACTCATTTTGAGTTTTATGTAAAGTTTGTCTACGTGCCCAGAGAGAGTTATGCTGGGCTCCTTTCCAAACACTAAACAATCCGCTGTCACTGTCTTGTTCCCTGGGCCTTTCAGAGAATTCTCCGCACCAGCTGCACTGGTGAGCTGTGACTAGGATGCTGTAATAACACAAACACACTCAGGATTTGCACGTCTGGTCTGAGACGCTGCTCACACTGGGCACAAGATGCTCTAGCTCAGGCTGTGCTCAGCAGTGACTGGCAGATATGAGGCGACCTCCATTTCCAGCAGTGTTGGTATCCCAGGGCTGACGCACCAAGGGGATGAGCTCCAAGTGGAAAAGAGCTGATCTTAGAGGCGATGCCTGTAGGGGCCCATCCACACACCCCTCCCTGGCTCATGGTGACCTGAGCACCCAGCTAAAGAAAGACACCCCACCCTGTTCTTAGCTAGGGCACCTACCAACTGATCTGGCCTTACAGGGAGCTGTTCCCATGTGTCACTAGGATCAGGGGACAGACACTACCTACAAGCTCAGGAGTTGGTATAGGATGGGGGTGCAGGGACCAACACAGATGGACCTGTCTGTGTCTCTCCATTTGTTTCTCTATATCATAACTACAGCAGAGCTGCATTAAACAATAATAGGAACTTCACTATAAGCATGATGGAATGAAATCTCGATCTAAACTGGAGAGCGAGAAAGGTCAGTGTCTGGGCTAGTTACATTAACTGATGTAAGGGTTATTCCCATAAATGTGACAACCCTACTGATTGTTGTGAAAAGCAGAAAACTGGAAAAACTGATTTCCAATCAAATCAGGCTTTTCTGATTTCCCCCTATATCAATAGAATTCAGACCAGAGTGGGGAGTCGAGGGGCCTGGCTGGACTATGGGGGTGAGGAGAAGAGGAGGGGAGCTGGGGGAACTGAGTGGAGTGTGGTGAGGGGCCTGCTAATCCTAACTCTAACCTCTCCCTTACCTTAAACCCTGACCCTGAGGTCACTGCCTCACCCTGTATCCTGAGGGATCAAACGGTGAGTTTAGTGGAAATCCGTCTTTTACAGTTCTCCAGTTTTCACCAAAATCGGGAGGATTCTGCCCATTGATAGCTAGAACATGCCATGAAATGCTGCACTTGATGGGATGTCGCTATCAAAAGTGATCCTGTTCCAGACAGATAGAAACACCATCGAGTTCAGTGTGGGGCCTCAGCCAGAAGGGAAAGGAGACAGCCATTTACTCAGTGTTTTACCTGCACTAGGCCTTGTGTCCCCAGTATAACGCGGGCAGTGGGAATAGCTAGAGGCAGAGCCCCTGTGTGTGTTCTACTTTCTACCACTGTGAACAGAAAGTCAGTCTGGTTTGTGCGGTGCACAGAGAAGCTCTGCCCCTCGTCCCTCACACTCAGCACACGGAATGAACAGACCCAAACCCCACTCACTGAACTCACAGGGATTTATTGCTCCCACACAGCCGGGGAAGGGAGCAGGTTTGGGCTCACTCTGCCCTCTGTGTAGCCAGCGCTGTGCCCAGGCTGTGAGCTGGCTGTAGTCTTTAAACACCCCCGGTGTGACCTGCCAGGCAGAAAGTGGCCAGGGACATGGTGGCTGATGATGTCATCGTGCTGCTTGCTACAGTGTCACTCGGCCCATTTGCTCTCCTGTGCTATTGGCTGCGGGCTCCACCCCATCCCATCACCCCAATGATAGACTAATCTGCCCTCAGAGCTGAGCTGCATTAAAGAATAATTGGAACTTTACCATAAGTATGATGCAATGAAATCTCACCTCTCATCCTTTTCTCTCTCTAGAGATGCTGCGATCTAAACTGGAGAGCGAGAAAGGTCAGTGTCTGGGCTAGTTACATTAAGTGATGTAAGGGTTATTCCTAGAAATACGACAGGGGAATGTCACCTCTCCCCCTTTTCTCTCCCTAGATCAGTGGTTTTCAACCTGTGGACCACAGACCCCGGCAGGTTTGCAGACTATGTTTAACATTTCCGAAGAGGTCTGCACCACCATTCAAAATTTTGTAGGGGTCTGCAAATGAAAAAAGGTTGAAAACCACTGCCCTAGAAACACTGCGATCTGAACTGGAGAGCGAGAAAGGTCGGTGTCTCGGGCCAATGGGGTGGCATAAAGATTATATGACAATGTTTCCCCAAAATGTGGCGGGTCAGTAAACTGGAGATTACCAGGCAGACGAGACATTTGGAATGAAGCCAAAGGGAGGCTGGGACTTAGGCTTTGTCTACGCTACGCACCTTTTAGCGACACGGCTGTGCCACTGCAGCCATGCTACTAAAAGGCGCGCCGTGTAGCCGCTGTTTGTCGGTGGGAGAGAGCTCTTCCGCAGACAAAAATCTTCCACCCCCAATGAGCGGCAGTAGCTTTATCGGCAGGAGAGCTCTCCCGCAGACAAAGCACTGCTCACATTGGTGTTTTTCGCTGGCAAAACTTTTGTCTTTCGTGTGTGTGTTTTTGTTTTTTTTTAACAACTCTGAATGACAAAAGTTTTGTCATTCAGTTGCTAGTGTAGACAAAGCCTCAGTGTAAAGATTGTCACAGGACAGGGATTCTCTCCCTCACCCTGAGGACCCGGCTGTGCCTGGAGGCCCATGGGAAGTGGTGGCTCAGGCTGCGGCTATGGCACTATGGAACTCAGGCTGCGGCTATGGCAGCCTTCGGCAGCTTGCCTGCGGGAGGTCCGCCGGTCCCGCGGCTTCGGCGGTAATTCGGCGGCGGGTACACTGAAGGCTGCCTGACTGCCACCCTCGCAGCAACCAGCAGGCTCATCCCCCGCTAGGGAGATGGGTGGGAAATGAGCAGAGCCCCCATTTCAGCAGGGGTTGTGGGGGGAAGGTATTTGCACAGAGACAATTCTGATGGGGTGGGAGGGGGCTACATGTTTGTGCTGGAGAAAGTGCAAAACACACGTGGGATGGAACAATTACAAATAACGTGCTGGTGTTTGAACGGGTGATGGGGAATGTCTCCAAATTGTCACCAAAGCCCAAGCAGTGAGCTCAGAGCTGCTCGCGCTGACACAGACGGGCTCTGAAGGGGAATAGGGCAATTGTCCTAATACTCCATGGAAATTACAGACACAGCACCCTGAGCCCAGGCCTTGAGTAGCCCTAAACCAGCCGGTCCAGAGGCCGGGGTCGTTGCTGGGGACTGTTAGATGTGTCCGGTATTTAACAGAATACCTCACATAGGATCCGCCTCGTGTCCTGGCCTTTCATGGCCATGTAACATGAGAAGGGGCAGGATTTCACTCTCTGTGGTGGTGTGTGTGTGTGTGTACATTTGTTCTGGTATCAAGGAGACATTTTGTACTTGAGGGAAGGAGGTGGAATGTATCTCCTTTCTCCCCGCACTGTTTTAGCATGCACAGTGGTCATGCTGTATTTGGATGGAGGTGGGAGGCGCTTGAATTCACTGTTCCTCACCCCAACAACCTTTGAAGAAAGGTAGCTTCCCCACTGCCCCTCTCCCCAGTATCTGCCCTTGCATCCAGCTGTGAGGGAGAAGCACAGAAGTTGGATGTTTCTGCTAAAATGGTCAGCAGTGAGATAATTGCAAATGGTGACAATTAAATTTTCATCAATCAGGTTTTAGTGTCACCATCCCAACACCACTGTGCTGAGTGTGAGCAGCAAAGAGCGCTGCCTGCAGACTCAGGCAGATTGCACTGGGCTGGTGCACTGCTTACACCCAGGTCACTTGCTCAATGCTACCTTCATACCCAGAAAGGCTGGACACTTTTTAATACATGGAGGGTGAGATTTTCACTCCCATCTCAACCCCGTTATGTTAGTAAAAGGACCAGAGCAGCATAAAAGGGCTCCAGAATGCTTGGATCCAGCTGAGGGAGCATTCCCACAGTGCAGGCACAGCAGAGAACATCTGCAGGCTGCCCTCTGATAACCCACTCACAAGCCCTATTGTAGGGGTGTATGGGAGAAGGGACTGGGAACAAGAGGGGAGTGTCAGTGCTGGGCCACAGCGCACAGTGCTGCAGAGATTCTGGGCCGTGCTGCTGCCCATATGCACCCAGGGAAAGGCTGCTGTAACTAAAGCCATAAGCTAAACCAGAAAAACTCACTCCCATTACGGAATAACAGCGCTGACATGGGGTGATATACCGGTGTAACAAGAGTGGTTTAAATTCCCACCTTACCACGTAGTGGTGTAACCTTCCCATGCAGACAAGCCCTGAGTTACAGCAGGGGCTGCTTTGGCATCCAGAGCTCCCAGGATCAGGAGGATGTGGGGTTCGTGGTAAAAGCCAAAGTCGCCCTCATTTGCCCTTGGGCTGCAGGTTCTGAGAACAGAATCTCACCCTGACAGTTTAAATCATAGATCACAATTGTGTGGCAATTCTTTAACTAGAGGGTCACTCACATTGTTGCTTACATAGGACCAGTGGTGCATCCAACTGGGCTCCTTAAATCCACCCCCCACCTTCAAATGCATCCCTCCCCCAGAACTCTGGCCATAACCCTACTGATTGTTGTGAAAAGCAGAAAACTGGAAAAAGTGATTTCCAATAAAATCAGGCTTTCTGATTTCCCCCCATATCAATAGAGTTCTGACCAGAGTGGGGAGTCAAGGGGCCTGGCTGGACTATGGGGGTGAGGAGAAGAGGAGGGGAGCTGGGGGAACTGATTGGAGTGTGGTGAGGGGCCTGCTAATCCTAACTCTAACCTCTCCCTTACCTTAAACCCTGACCCTGAGGTCACTGCCTCACCCTGTATCCTGAGGGATCAAACGGTGAGTTTAGTGGAAATCCGTCTTTTACAGTTCTCCAGTTTTCACCAAAATCGGGAGGATTCTGCCCATTGATAGCTAGAACATGCCATGAAATGCTGCACTTGATGGGATGTCGCTATCAAAAGTGATCCTGTTCCAGACAGATAGAAACACCATCGAGTTCAGTGTGGGGCCTCAGCCAGAAGGGAAAGGAGACGGCCATTTACTCAGTGTTTTAACTGCACTAGGCCTTGTGTCCCCAGTATAACGCGGGCAGTGGGAATAGCTAGAGGCAGAGCCCCTGTGTGTGTTCTACTTTCTACCAGTAGAAAAATGACTCCTAGGAGTTTGCAATACTTACAGATAAATCTTCTACCTTGTAACCCACCTCTCCTGTTGTTCACTTCCAGCGGCGCATCGTGCAGAGAAAGGTGAGGTCCCTTTGTTCATTGCAGTGGGAGGGGAGGGGGAATCTCAAACTTTGCAACAAGTTTCATAGACCCCCGGGGCAGGTATTGAGAGCTCTCACTGTGAACAGAAAGTCAGTCTGGTTTGTGCAGTGCACAGAGAAGCTCTGCCCCTCGTCCCTCACACTCAGCACACGGAATGAACAGACCCAAACCCCACGCACTGATCTCACAGGGATTTATTGCTCCCACACAGCGGGGGAGGGAGCAGGTTTGGCTCACTCTGCCCTCTGTGTAGCCAGCGCTGTGCCCAGGCTGTGAGCTGGCTGTAGTTGTTAACACCCCCGGTGTGATCTGCCAGGCAGAAAGTGGCCAGGGACATGGTGGCTGATGATGTCATCGTGCTGCTTGCTACAGTGTCACTCGGCCCATTTGCTCTCCTGTGCTATTGGCTGCAGGCTCCACCCCGTCCCATCACCCCAATGATAGACTAATCTGCCCATTTGTTTCTCTATATCATAACTACAGCAGAGCTGCATTAAAGAATAATTGGAACTTTACCATAAGTATGATGCAATGAAATCTCACCTCTCACCCTTTTCTCTCTCTAGAGACGCTGCGATCTAAACTGGAGAGCGAGAAAGGTCGGTGTCTCGGGCCAATGGGGTGGCATAAAGATTATATGACAATGTTTCCCCAAAATGTGGCGGGTCAGTAAACTGGAGATTACCAGGCAGACGAGACATTTGGAATGAAGCCAAAGGGAGGCTGGGACTTAGGCTTTGTCTACGCTACGCACCTTTTAGCGACACGGCTGTGCCACTGCAGCCATGCTACTAAAAGGCGCGCCGTGTAGCCGCTGTTTGTCGGTGGGAGAGAGCTCTTCCGCAGACAAAAATCTTCCACCCCCAATGAGCGGCAGTAATTTTGTCGGCAGGAGAGCTCTCCCACAGACAAAGCGCTGCTCACATTGGTGTTTTTCGCTGGCAAAACTTTTGTCTTTCGTGTGTGTGTTTTTGGGTTTTTTTAACAACTCTGAATGACAAAAGTTTTGTCATTCAGTTGCCAGTGTAGACAAAGCCTCAGTGTAAAGATCGTCACAGAACAGGAATTCCCTCCCTCACCCTGAGGACCCGGCTGTGCCTGGAGGCCCATGGGGAGTGATGGCTCAGGCTGCGGCTATGGAACTGAGTGGGCTACAGCACCTGAAGCAGAGCAATGGGGAGATGCAGGGGCAGCTCTAGCTTTTTTGCCGCCCCAAGCATGGCAGTCTGGCAGCCTTCGGCAGCGTGCCTGCGGGAGGTCCACCGGTCCTTGGGGGCAACAGTTTTAGGAAGAAATCACTAGAGACACAGAGAGCTCTGGGTGCACGCCTGATGACTTGATCTTGCTGCTGATGTTGCACAATTTGTCGGGGTTCAGCAAGTTTCAGCAGATCAAAGCAAGTGCGCAGCTGTCGTCCCGTCATTAGAAAGGCCGGGGATGCCTTGGTCGTAGCATGAGGTGTGTTTCTGTAGGAAAGTAAGAAGGTGTCCAGACGCTTTTGAATGGATAATTGTGCTCTTGCCGATTTCAAAGCTTGTTTCATTGTCTGCACAAATCTTTCAGCTAATCCATTGGTGGATGGATGATATGGTGCTGAAGTGATGTGGTGTATCCCATTTGCCTTCATAAACTTTTGAAACTCCTGAGAGACGAACTGCGGTCCGTTGTCACTCACAAGTTGTTCTGGCAGACTGAAACAACTAAAGAGTCCTCGTAGTTTTTGGATAGTACTCTCTGCAGTAGTGGACTGCATTATAGAGACTTCTGGCCATTTAGAATGGGCATCTACCACCACCAAGAACATGCTTCCTTCAAGGGGGCCAGCGAAGTCAACGTGAATACGTTGCCACGGGTTTTCAGGCCAGTCCCATGGATGTAGGGTGCCCACTGGGGTGCATTCCTCACACCCTGACATGACATACATGCTCTTGCCTTCTCTTCAATAGCACTGTCCAATCCAGGCCACCAAAAATAGCTTTGTGCAATTTCCTTCATGCGCATTATTCCACAGTGACCGGAATGGAGCTGTTCTAACATCTGTGATCTCAGTGGTGGTGGGATAATGACACGTCTCCCCCACAACAAACAACCAGATTGGATTGATAACGCCGTTCTCCTGGACATGTAGGTAACAAGGTTGGGTGAGACCAGAGAGGTTCATCGAGATGTTCCATGCATCACCAGGTCCATAACTTGGGACAATACTGGGCCAACTCGAGCTGCCTTCTTTACCTGAGTAGCGGTGATGGGTGTATTCTCTACCTGTTCAAAGTAAAAGATTTCCTTCTGGGCACTATCTCGATGGTTGGCTGGCAAAGGCAGCCTTGAGAGACCATCCGCATTGCCGTGCAGAGTGGATTTCCGATATTTGATTTCATATGTGTGCGCAGAAAGCAACAGTGCCCACCGTTGCATACGACTAGCGGCTAATGGAGGAATGCTGGTATGGGGTCCAAAAGTTGAAGTCAGGGGTCGAAGGTCTGTGAGGAGTAAACTTCCGTCCGAACAGATACTGATGAAACTTCCGAATTCCAAAAACGATTCCCAATGCCTCACATTCGATTTGGGCATAGTTAGTTTCTGCTTTGTGAGTGCGTGAAGCAAAAGCAATAGGTCTCTCTTCTCCCGAAGGCATAATGTGTGACATGACTGCTCCCACTCCATAAGGTGACTCATCGCAGGCCAATTGTAGGGGTAAGAATGGATCAAAGTGTGTCAGAACTTCAGAATTTAGCAATGCATCCTTAGCTTTGTTAAATGCAACATCACAGGCTTCAGTCCACTTCCAGGCCTTGTTCTGCCCAAGGAGTTCGTGAAGTGGTTTTAGCAGTGTGGCTAACTGTGAGATGAACTTTCTAGGACTATTGAACTATTATGGAAACGAGCGAAGCTGGCTAACATTTTGAGGAGGGGGAGCCTCCACAATAGCCTTAACTTTGGCACCTTCTTCTCTTCTGGAATGTCATTTGCAATAACAAAAAGCTCAAAACGCTCAGTATATACATGCCATTGCACTATAGTCTCCTCAAAAGGTTCCAGAGTCCCTGTAAGTGTAGCCATGATTTTAGTTTCAGTTTGCAGTCAGTGCAAACAAGCCAGTTCTCACCCCCTTCCAGCAGCAAACAAGGTTGTTGTTTTTTCCCCCCTAATAATCTAATTCAGTTGCCATAGCAACACAAGGTTCTATTACCACGACAACCAAATACACAACACTCGTCCCTCACACTCAGGACGTGGAATGAACAGACTGAACACTGAACTCACAGCGGTTTGTTGCTCCCACACAGCCAGGGGCGGGAGCAGGTTTGGCTCACTGCAGTCTGTGTACCCAGCACTGTGCCCAGGCTGTGAGCTGGCTGTAGTTGTTAACACCCCCGGTGACCTGTCAGGCAGAAGGTGGGCAGGGTCATGGTGGCTGATGATGTCATCATGCTGCTTGCTACATTGTCACTCTGCCCATTTGTTCTCCTGTGCTATTGGTTGTGGGCTCCATCCCCCTCCCACCCAGTCCCTTCACCCCAATGATAGAGTAATCTGCTCCCAGGGAGAGTTTCCTCAAATTCCTCCTGACCCCCGTCAGTGTTTGGTTTGTGCCCTGAAGCAGGAGGGGGTTTCTCTCCCTTCCAGTATGCCTGTGTTTTTGAAAATTATCACAACTCTGGATATTTGCCTTTCTGAATCCTTTGTCCATTTGAGGTTTTTCTTTGCTTGTCCGTTTTGTTTTAACCCTACTCACTGTAAAACTGCATGTTCTCATTAGCCATATAAATGTCCTTTAGTTTTATTTCTGTTAAACTCTTGTCCTCAATGCTATCTTGTGGCAAGGAGGTCCACAGGCTAATTATGCATCATGTAAACAATAGTATTTCCTCTTACAGTTTGAAATTTGCTACCTTTCAATTTAGTTGAGTATCCTCTTGTTCTAGTAGGAGGAGGGAAGGTAGGGCTGAGAACCCAATTTCTCTCTCTCTCTCACTCACTGTTTTCTATTTCTCTGTCATGTCTCCTATCTAAACTAAAATGTCCCGTCTCTTTCAATCACTTTTTATATGGCTGTGCCTTCAGGGTTCTAATCATTATTATTGCCCGTCTTGGTAATATCCTTTCTGAGATAGGGCAATCAGTACAGATAAGGATGTATATAAGTATGATTTTCTGTCCTGTTCTTTTTGCATCCTGACACTTCATTCTTTAAATACCGCTGCACATTGAGCAGAGCTCTTCACAGAGGTGTCCACAGTAGGGTGACCAGATGATGGGAAGAAAATATCGGGACACATGGGGGGAAGAGGGGGACTGAGGAGAAAAAAAAAAAAAAAGCGCCGAGCGAGTCCTGCCCCGGCTGAGGAAAACAAACAAAAAAAAAACCACAGTACTGCCGGCGGATATCGGGACAAAATGCGTCCCAACCAAAGATCAGTCGGGACGCAGGACAGACACCGGAATATCGGGACGGTCCCGATAAAATCGGGACGTCTGGTCACCCTAGTCCACAGTTATGCCCAGGTCTTTTTCCTGAGTATTTTAAAGCCATTAACCTGCATGCATAGGTCTAATTATCCTTGTAATGTGCATTACCTCACATTGATGAACACTGAATTTCATCAGCCATCAGGTTATTCAAACTTGGTCCCTCTGAAATAACTCAGACTTCTTTGGTAACCTAAATCATTGTTTGTCATCTGCAAATTTTGCCACCTTAGGACTTATCCTTTCCAAGTCACTGATAAATAGACCAGGGGTTCTCAAACTTCATTGCACCGTTACCCCCTTCTGACAACAAAAATTACTACATGACCCCAGGACGGGAGACCGAAGCCTGAGCCTGCCTGAGCCCTGCCCCCTGGGTGGGGGGCCAGGGCCAAAGCTGAAGCCCAAGGGCTTCCGTCCCAGACAGGGGGCCTGTAATCTGAGCCCCAGTGCCCAGGGCTGAAGCCCTCAGGCTTCAGCTTCAGCCCTGAGTGGTGGGGCTCGAGCTTCGGCCCCAGGCCCCAGCAAGTCTAAGCCAGCCCTGACCCACAGTTTGAGAACCGCTGAAATAGATTAAACAACAGTCTTAATACCTGACTTTGAGGCACCCCACTGCTAACCTTTTTCCATATGAAAATTGACCATTTATTCCTGTTCTTTGTTTTCTGACATTTAGCGGGTTTCTAATCTAGGACAATACTTTACCTCTCACCCCATGATGACTTAGGCTATGTCTGCACTACAGAGCTTCTAACGCCACAGCTGTACCATAAGATCTCTAGTGGAGCCATTCTATGCCGACGGGAGAGAGTTCTCCCATCTGCATAATGATTCACCTCCAGTGGGCGGTGTTAGTTATGTGGGCAGGAGAGTTTCTCCCACCGACATAGCACTGTGCACACTAACACTTATGCCAGTGTAACTTATGTTGCTCAAGGGGTGGAATATTCACACCTCTGAGTGACGTAAGTTTTGGAGCCATAAGTGGTAGGGTAGACAGCCTTAGTTCCCTTAATAACCTTTTGTGAGGAACTTTTTCAAAGACTTTGAAAGTCCACATAAATTATGCCATTGGGTTCTCCTTTGTGCCATACTGTACTGACACACTCACTGACATTTCATAGATTAGTGAGACACAAACCTAGTCTATTCTAGGAATTTATACTGGTATAGCTACGTTTTTCTGGAGTGTGGATCCACACTCCTGAGAGACGTAGTTTATATTTACCAAGCTAACCCCTGGTGTAGACAGTGCTAGGTCGATGGAAGAATCAACCTAGCTACTGACTTTGGGGGAGGTGGGTTACCCATGACGATGGGAGAATCCCTCCCCTCAGCATAGGTGGTGTCTATGCTGAAGCCCCACAGCAGCCGTGGTGCAGCTGCTCTTCTGTAGGGGTTTGAGTGTAGACATACCCACCGTTTTCTTTTCCAGCTGTGCTAGTTGGACTTTTTCCCATCATTCTCATACAGCGGATTTAGAATTCTGGTTTAGTTCTTGTTTCAGCCAGGTTACCAGGCACTGACGTACGGCTCACTGGGTTGTAGTTCTCAGAATTACTCCGGCCAAATTTTTAAAGCTGGGGACAACATTCCCAACCCTCTGAATCTCCAGAAGTGTAGCTGATTTTAATGAGAGATGCGTATTATTGTTAGCAGCTCAGCCATATCACACTGACGTCATTTCAGAACTCTTGGATGTTTGCCACCTGGCAGGTATCTACGCTGCTCTTGGTGGCTGCTGGCTCTTTAACTAACTTATCAGTTGTTCCAATATCTCCTCTTCGCACCTCAATCCCTGATATTCATTTCCTGAACAGAGCAGCTCCAGGGCAGGTCTCTCCCCAACATGGTGAAAATTAATGCAAATAAATCAGTCAGTCTCTCAGCATTGTCCTTATCCTCCTCAATTGCTCCCTTTCCCCCCTGCGGATCCAGGGGACCCATCGATTCTCTCACCGGCTTCCTGATTCTGATGGACTGAAATAATTCCCTGTTTTATCTCTCTGGCTGTTCATTCTGCTAATTCCATTTAGCCTCCTAATTCCCATCATGCACTTCACCCGATGTACTGTATGCTCCTTTCTGCTGGCTTCCCAGGGTTAATATTTTCCACTTGCTCAGGGATCCCTGTTTGGCTCTAACAACCTCCTGCACCTGGCCAGGTGGGGTTACAGTATTTCTCCCCTTGCTAATTCCTTTGCTGTTCAGAAGGTGCCAGGCTCGGTTGCTGACGTAGCCTCCAGGCTGAGTCTAAGGATTTTAACTTCCCTGCTTTAAAGTCTTTTTGACTCACTTCTCTACTGCAAGATAATGTGATATTAGGGTGACCAAATAGCAAGTTTGAAAAATCGGGACAGGGGGTAGGGGGTAATAGGCGCCTATATAAGACAAAGCCCCAAATATCGGGACTGTCCCTATAAAATCAGGACATCTGGTCACTTTATGTGGCATTGACTCATTTCTCTTTGTTTTATTTTTAGACAAACTCCAGGCTGAGCTCAGTAAGTTCCATTCCCCCCAGTATCACCCTGTGTGACATTGTCTCCTGATCAGTGTGTCGGCGTTCAGGGGTGTTCTCACCCCTCTCTCTGTGTTTGGTTGCAGGGTGGAGACGTGCTCAGATCCACGCAGGTACTGTACATACCACTGATGTTTTATCCATAGTGAGACCCACCTTCCCCTGGGAGCTCTCTGCACCTTTCCCT
The DNA here is from genome assembly GCA_003942145.1 of Platysternon megacephalum. Lineage (NCBI taxonomy): Eukaryota > Metazoa > Chordata > Testudines > Platysternidae > Platysternon > Platysternon megacephalum. The sequence goes on from QXTE01000983.1 coordinate 34,251, forward strand.
GCACAGAGCATTTTCCTATGACATTCAATAGGCTGGAAACAGCAATGTCACTGGGGGCAGATGGAAAGGGGCAGGTGACACCCCAGGTTTATTGCAGAGCAGGGAAGGGCTGATTGGGGAGGGAATACTGGCCCCTGGTGTCACCTTTGCAGGGCGGTACCTGGGATCTGCAGGATGGACATTCTTATCTGTCCATCATTTGCATTGAACTGCTCAGCTCTCTCTTCCCAGGCCCAGGAAGCAGGATTTCTATGCTCAGACCAAGCTTTAGCCACAATTTCCTTCTAGCGTAACAGGACCAGACAGGAGCTGTTCAGTGTCCCCTGGATTTGGGGTGAGGAAGGCCCTGTCCCCACTGCAAGGGCAGGCAGGTTTTTATAACCAGCTTGTGACACACCCCTGACCCAGTTGCAACAAATTGTGCCCACACAGCAGCTTTTCTGCCTCACAGCCGTGGCTGAGCTGTGTGTGTGTGTGTTTGTACCCAGCATGCAGCCTGACTGTGTGTGTGCCCTGGTGCATGCTGGGAGAGTCTGGGCAGCTCCAGCAGGGATCAGAGAGCCCAGGGGCCATGCACACACATTGCAGCACCACTGGCCCGGGGTCTATGCACTCCGGGGTATCCGACCGCACAGAGCTGGGAGGGAGGGGGGCACCCAGGGCAGGTACACAAACACCACTGGGGGTCCTGTTAGGGTCGCCACCTCTGAGGTGCAACAGAACAGGAAATCTGCCTGCTTCATGTACATCACCTGTCCCCTCACCCGGGCACTGTCTCCCCATCCGAATCCCAGGAGAGGGCACCAGCCACCACAGGCTCCTGCTCCTGGGCTGCCCTAAGTATCAACCTCACCAAGCAGGACATGGCACCAGATCTACCCCACTGCCCCCGGCGGTGACTCCCACAGCTGGTCCCTGCACAGAGGTGACTGGGCCCTGCTGGCCCTGAGCTCCCGATCTCACTCACTGCTCCAGGCTGCCCCGTCTCTGCAGCTCCCAGGCGCTCTGGACCCTGAGCTCCCTTTGCGTCGGCACCCCCACCCCGCAGCTACCCCGCTACAGCCACTGACACACCTGGGACTGGTCATGTCCTGGGCAGACTCACAGATTTCCCAGGAGAGTGACATGGACAAAGGGACAATCCTGGGAAAACCTGGACAGGTCGGGTTGCTAACTTTCTAATGTCACAAAACCGAACACCCCTGCCCCGCCCCTGCCCTGAGGCCCTGCCCCTGCCCTTCCCCTTCTCTGAGGCCCACTCCATCTTCCCTCCCTCTGTCGCTCGCCCTCCCCCACCCTCAGTCACTTTCACTGGGCTGGGGCAGGGGTTTGGGGTGCGGGAAGGGGTTAGGGCTCCGGCTGGGGGTGTGGGCTCTGGGGTGGGGCCAGGGATGAGGGATTTGGGGTGAAGGATGGGGCTCCGGGCTGGGGCAGGGGGTTGGGGGTGGGGGAGTGGGTTCAGGGTCCCGGCAGCACTTACCACAGTGTTGTAGTGACCAGGCAAGGTACTAACAAACTTCAACAGGACTTTATTTTTAAAGTGGAAACCTCTTTACCAAGCTGCTGCTGCATCCTTGGTAGCTCTCACTTAGCCTCCTCAACTCCTCCCCCCTCTCCCTCCTGTTTCCTGTCCTTTCAGACTCTCAACAGCCAGTGCTCCCAGTTCTAATAATTACAAACAACATCAAACAACTGAGGAGAGTTGGCAGTTTTTCAAAGGGACACTATTAAGGGCCCAAAAGCAAGCTATTCTGGTGGGTAGGAAAGATAGAAAATGTGGCAAAAGACCACCTTGGCTTAGCCACGAGATCTTGCATGATCTAAAAAATAAAAAGGAGTCATATAAAAAATGGAAACTAGGTCAGATTACAAAGGATGAATATAGGCAAACAACACAGGAATGCAGGGGCAAGATTAGAAAGGCAAAGGCACAAAATGAGCTCAAACTAGCTACAGGAATAAAAGGAAACAAGAAGACTTTTTATCGCCCACTGCTCAGTGAGGAGGGAGAAACAGTAACAGGAAACTTGGAAATGGCAGAGATGCTTAATGACTTCTTTGTTTTGGTCTTCACCGAGAAGTCTGAAGGAATGCCTAACATAGTGAATGCTAATGGGAAGGGGGTAGGTTTAGAAGATAAAATAAATAAAAAAGAACAAGTTAAAAATCACTTAGAAAAGTTAGATGCCTGCAAGTCACCAGGGCCTGATGAAATACATCCTAGAATACTCAAGGAGCTAATAGAGGAGATATCTGAGCCTCTAGCTATTATCTTTGGAAAATCATGGGAGACAGGAGAGATTACAGAAGACTGAAAAAGGGCAAATATAGTGCCCATCTATAAAAAGGGAAATTAAAAACAACCCAGGAAACTACAGACCAGTTAGTTTAACTTCTGTGCCAGGGAAGATAATGGAGCAAGTAATTAAGGAAAACCTCTGCAAACACTTGGAAGGTGGTAAGGTGATAGGGAATAGCCAGCATGGATTTGTAAAGAACAAATCATGTCAAACCAATCTGATAGCTTTCTTTGATAGGATAACGAGTCTTGTGGATAAGGGAGAAGCAGTGGATGTGGTATACCTAGACTTTAGTAAGGCATTTGATACGGTCTCGCATGATATTCTTATCAATAAACTAGGCAAATACAACTTAGATGGGGCTACTATAAGGTGGGTGCATAACTGGCTGGATAACCGTACTCAGAGAGTAGTTATTAATGGTTCCCAATCCTGCTGGAAAGGTATAACAAGTGGGGTTCCGCAGGGGTCTGTTTTGGGACCGGCTCTGTTCAATATCTTCATCAACGACTTAGATATTGGCATAGAAAGTACGCTTATTAAGTTTGCAGATGATACCAAACTGGGAGGGATTGCAACTGCTTTGGAGGATAGGGTCATAATTCAAAATGATCTGGACAAATTGGAGAAATGGTCTGAGGTAAACAGGATGAAGTTTAATAAAGACAAATGCAAAGTGCTCCACTTAGGAAGGAACAATCAGTTTCACACATACAGAATGGGAAGAGACTGTCTAGGAAGGAGTATGGCAGAAAGGGATCTAGGGGTTATAGTGGACCACAAGCTAAATATGAGTCAATAGTGTGATGCTGTTGCAAAAAAAGAAAACATGATTCTGGGATGCATTAACAGGTGTGTTGTGAGCAAGACACGAGAAGTCATTCTTCCACTCTACTCTGTGCTGGTTAGGCCTCAACTGGAGTATTGTGTCCAGTTCTGGGCACCGCATTTCAAGGAAGATGTGGAGAAATTGGAGAGGGTCCAGAGAAGAGCAACAAGAATGATTAAAGGTCTAGAGAACATGACCTATGAAGGAAGGCTGAAAGAATTGGGTTTGTTTAATTTGGAAAAGAGAAGACTGAGAGGGGACATGATAGCAGTTTTCAGGTATATAAAAGGGTGTCATAAGGAGGAGGGAGAAAACTTGTTCACCTTAGTCTCTAAGGATAGAACAAGAAGCAATGGGCTTAAACTGCAGCAAGGGAGGTTTAGGTTGGACATTACGAAAAAGTACCTAACTGTCAGGGTGGTTAAACACTGGAATAAATTGCCTAGGGAGGTTGTGGAATCTCCATCTCTGGAGATATTTAAGGTTAGATAAATGTCTATCAGGGATGGTCTAGACAGTATTTGGTCCTTCCATAAGGGCAGGGGACTGCACTCGATGACCTCAAGGTCCCTTCCAGTCCTAGAATCTATGAATAAACACCACATTCCCTCCTCTCTTAAGAAACTCTCCCAATTAAAATAAACATTGGTGTTCTAACCACAGGAACAAATAGGAAACAAGACACTATACTCTTGTCTTGAAATATTACACTGAAAACACTGTAGATACTACATAATATAGTCTCTACCCCAGACAGGTTGTCGTCTGGGTCTGACAAGGCCGTCTCTCAAGCCCCGGTTCCAGTGCAATGGCTTGTTGTGTTGATACTACGGTGAAGTCATCCAATGCAGACTGGGTGTTGGCATAATCTCCTCTTGGTGCATAGGCAGGTGCAAGATAAGAAACATTCCATACCCACCCATCAGAAAGTCGATAGGTATAAGGTCCCTTCTTCTCTATGATTTTAAGAGGAGCTGTGAATTTATGGTCCCCTTTGCATAAAATTCCAGGTTTTCGTATTCTAACAAAGGAACCACACTCAAACTTTGGTTCCTTAACACCCCACCGCTTGTCTGTGAAAGCCTTATACTGTGCTTGGTTCTATTCTGTTTGTCTCACATCATCCTCGGTAGGGGCCTCAGGTCGTGCCTTTAACAATCCAGCAATGTTCAGTTTAGTATTCATCTGTTTCCCATGCAGTAACCCTGCGGGTGATCTTTGCGTTCTGGCAGGTCGTGTAGCCCGGTATGCTTGCCAAAAATCGGTAGTGAAGGGTATCCACAATCGCCCTTCCAGTTTAGCCGTTTGCAAACTCTCTTTCAAACTTCTATTAAACCGTTCGATTTCCCCATTGGCTTGAGGGTAATACAGGGATGACCTTCTGTGTAAAATGTTCCTCTCTGCTAGAAAAGTTTCAAACTCCAGGGAAGTAAATTGACTGCTGCTTCCAGGAGCTGCATGGAGCTAGGGCGGGCAGGGAGCCTGCCTTAGCCCCGGGCCCCCACTGCGCCACTGACCAGACTTTTAACGTCCCAGTTGGCGGTGCCAACCGGAGCCTCCAGGGTCCCTTTTCAACCAGGCGTTCCGATCGAAAACCAGATGCCTGACAACCCTAGGTCCTGTCCACATGGCCCAGTAACACCCTGCTGAGCCAGGTACAGGCAGCCACATGCCAGCCCAGGCCCCTGGCAGGGACGCTGAGCTGCCATGGTCACTAACAGTGTTAACTCTGCCATGCTTAGAGCCCCCTGGGCCCAGCCCCAGAACAGCTGTAACCTAGACTCATAGCACTGCAGGGCTGGAAGGGACCTCGAGAGGTCACCTAGTCCAGCCCCCCACGCTGGGTCAGGGACTAGACTATCCCTGGCAGGGATTTGTCCAACCTGTTCTTACAAACCCCCAGTGACGGGGATCCCACAGCCTCCCTTGGAGCCGGGTTCAGAGTTTCACTGCCCTGAGAGTCAGAAAGTGTTTCCTCATCTCCAGCCTCAGTCTCCCTTGCTGCAGATTGCGCCCATTGCTCCTTGGACAGGTCCTCGCCTTGCCCGCTGGGGGCACTGGGGGTGTCACCAAGTGTGAGCATCACTGTTATCACACTGAATGGCTGGCGGCGCTGGGCTGGCTCAGGGGGGCAGTGAGGGCAGCTGGGGCCTTTCACTCCCCAGTCACCGATCTCAGCCCAGGCTCAGAGTCCGATTCCCAGCGGACAGGAGCTCACATCGTAACTCACATTAACGGCAGCCTCACCGGCCACCTCCGCAGGGAGGCCAAGGCCTGAACGGGCCGCAGGGACGATTCCTCCCCAGGGAGAAGCTCTGGCAGATGTCAGGGCTGAGCTATGTCGGCAGGACAGTGGGGGGCTCACACGGCTGCTGTGACGTCCTCGTACCCTCGATACACAGAGCTCCTGCAGCCGGGGTGTAAACCCCACTCGTACCCCCAGCACTGAACTCACTGACACTGCCCCAAACCCCCTCTCCTCCTGGGGTTGGGGGGGGGTGAATAAGGGGCACTGGAAGATGGGGGCCAGGGGGCCATGGCCCCATCACTTTTACCATTGGGAGGGCTATTCCCTCCCACTTTTTACCAGCTGAGCGATGGGGTGGGCGGGGACCGAGAGGAGCGACCAGCGGGTCAGGGTGTTGTGGGGAAGAGTGGTGTGAAGGCAGGGGCTCGGGGAGAAGGGGCGGTGTGAGAGGGCGGGGCCTCGGTTCCGGCACCAGTGACCCCGCTACTTTTAGGGAGCTTCCATCACTCCTGGGGAGAGTACCATCCCAGATCCTGATCCACGGGCACATCTGTGTATTTGCCGGGTGCACAGAGCTCTCTGGGTGGAGACACTTTCACACTCACCCAGGAACCTGTGCTGGGAGGCCCCACTGCCCAGGAGGCCGAGGGCTCTCACTCCCCTGCCCTGGGGCTGCTGTTTCCCATCCCAGGAAGGGGGTGAAGGGGATGTGGACACAGACAATGTCCCCACTTGCACTGTGAAGGGCAGATCTGGCTTCACTGTGGGCTTCAGAGCTTGAGCTCCAGCCTGAGCCTGAATGTCTATGCGGCTATTTTTAATTCCAAAGAGGGAGCCCTGCAAGCCTGAATCTGTCCAGCCCGTTCCAAGACTCGCTTCTGGAGGCTGTGTAGAAGGACCCAGAGTGTCTCCAGAGTCTGTGTGTGAAAGTTCCTAGCGTATCTGACCCAGGGCTGGTTAATGAGAGCGAGGGGAGTGGCTGGTACAGTCGTTAGATGGAGACACCTGATCTCCTGGGGCTCTGAGATGGTCTCTGACCATTATCCGCTCTGGGAGACGCCCAGGTGCAGCTGCAGAGGGTCTGTGCCACTCGCAGCATCCATGGGACAAATGGTTCTGGGCAGAGAGTTCAGGCTGGAGCCGAGTCTCTGTTTTCAGCCTGATTTTGGGGGGTGAGATCAGGGGCCCAGGGGGCATTTGTCTGCAAAGGGCAAATTAAACAGCAGCTCTGGAGTGTTTCATAGCTGATGTCCTGAACCTGGCCTGCCTGTAACTGCGTTTCTGGGGATGTTGACAGTCTCTCATTTCAAGTCACTGGGATTGGGGCTCCTAAGTTGCTCAGGGAGGTTTGCAGTGGAGCTGGGTGAAATGTTTTGCACGGTTTATTTGCTGCAAAATTATATTTCGGGTTAACAGAAACTATTTGTGAATCCATGTCGAGTTTGCTGACTAGTTTCAATTAAGAGAAAAAGGTGCCGCTGCTTCCCTCCTAGCCTTTAGCCCAGTGGCTGGGCCCTCAGCTGGGAGCCCCAGGTTCAATCCCCCCGTGTGATGCCATGAGGGCTTGAACTGCTGGGCTCCAGGTGTCTGATGACGTCCCCCTGTGTCTAAACACTGCCATGGGCACTGGGCCAGAGCGTGGGAGTGAGAATGACTCTGCAGCCCAGTGGGTCAGGCCCCAACCTGGGAGCCCAGAGTCCAGCTCCTCTGCTCCAGTGACCCTGTAATTATTGATCCGTAACCCCAGTGACGGGAGGGGTTATGGCCCCTGGCACAGCAGTGTCTCAGGCCGTGTCTGCCAGGGTTTCCTTGCACCGATGTAGCTGCACCGGTGCAAACCCCTAGTGCTGACACGCTGCGTGGATGTGAACTGAGACTGGACCCTGGTGCAGTTTATCCCAGATGGAGGGGGCAATAAGTTGGGAAATGTCCCCTCCTCTCCCTACTGCCCTGGCCTCATCAAGCAACAGCCCATTAGTACGCATTTATACTCCCCCAGAATCTTCCACTGTAATGCCCCCCAAGTGAGCCCAATCCAGACAACTGCCCCCGTGGGGGTGGGGCTGGGCCCGGCGAGGGGAGGGGCTGGCTGTGGGGTTTGCCTGGCTGGAAGGTGGTGCCCGTGGGGCCTGCCAGCATGGAGAGTCCCAGCTGCTCCCCCTGGGGCAGGGCTGCATCCCCAGTGTATGTGGGGACAGCACCGACCTGCTCTGAGCGAGAAACCAACCTCACATTGCCCAAAAGTAACAGAGATTCCCTGGGGCCTGCCTCTCCCTCACCCCTCTCTGGCTCCTGCCCCTCCCTTACCCTTCCCTCACCCCTGTGAGGGACCCTGGACCCTGCGTCTATTCTGACCCCTCACCAACATCCCTCCCTTTCTTCTCACTCCCTTTCTGCTCCCCTGGGCCCCTGCCCCTCTTCTCTCACTTTGCCTCCCTGCACGTGCCCCTGCCCTCCACCCATCTCTGCCCTGCTGGAACAGCCCATCCCTTCTCCCCCTGCCATCCTGGTATCTGCCCCTCTCCCCCAAACATCCTCTGCTCCCTGGAGCCCACCCATCACTTCACACCCCCGCTATGTCCTGGCATCCACCTCTCCCCTTTCCCTCCTCTGCTGCCATGTCTCCCACCCCTCCCCTCACCCCCATCTGCTTCCCTGGTGCCT
>QXTE01000984.1:0-44945 GCA_003942145.1 Platysternon megacephalum
TGATTCAGGGAACTATGCTAGCGGGTGCTTTCCCTGTGTGGATTTAACAGGTGGATCAACATAGATGCACATTGTGACCCTTCTCAGGGAGCTGAGGGCTGAGAGTCTCCTTGTTACCACCTGCCACTAGGAAGAGGGACTTTTGTATTTGGCAGCTGGATGTTAGTGACCAAACTCACCAGCCTGTCAGGCACTCAAGCACCCTCCTCTGAGACACAGCAGCCCTGTCAGTTGCCAATAGAGGCACCCTAACCCCTGAGTTCCTCCACTGTGTCCCCCTCTGGGGTCCAGCTCCGATCACCAGAGCCTCGGAGAAATCCCAGATCCTCTCTTCCCGAAGCAATGATATATCCCACTTTTACTGTAGACCACTGCTCCTGTATCACACACAGCACTTGAGTACAGTCATCGAACAAAGGGAAATTTATTTAACAAGGGATAGAGATTTAAACAGAAACAAATGTGAGTGATGGAAACCAACCGTTACCGACAAAACAAAATCACAAAATGCAACCTACACTTTTTAATAGTTACCTTTCCTATCTAAGTAGGTTCTCACCTTACACTTCAGTCTATTGCAGTGATTGCTAGTCCCTAGGAGCCAGGGCCCTGCCTTTCATGATGCACCACTGGTCGCTAGGGATCTCCTTGGTGAATGGACCCAGAGTGTTTTTCTCCACCCTGTTATAAACTGAATCAGTCTTTTGTCTTTATTCACAGAAAGGCCAATCTCCTCATTGTCATATTATCCTTGTCACTTCCAGAGGGTTTCGATGTCTATAGTTTTTGATAGTTTTCCATTGGCTTTTCTGGGTTGGTGGAAAGGTTGATAATCGCATAACTGGCTAGCAAGGTACAGGTGACAATTCCCTCCCATTTGAATAGGCCATCCCCACCAAGACCTATGATTGGGGTGACTCACGTTCATGACAATACGATATCGGCATAATTTTCCATGTATTTACATTACTCCTTAAATATGACTCGTACACACCTCTCGCAGTGATTAGGAGTAACAATAATTTACAAGCTTACAGTAGAGATCTCACTTCCATGCTGCCTGGATAAATAACATAAAAGCAGTGTATTAGGTGTGGCAAGTTTGTCAGGTCTGAGACAGGAGTTGCTTGTGAATAACAGTGACCCCTTTGTCAATTGGCACCAATGAGTTTGTCATACCCTGATATAATAGAAAGGCCAGCACAAAAAATAGAGAAAGGAACAATAAGATACTAAAATGACAATGGTTGGAACTCTCCATTTCTCTCAGTCTTTGGATTGATGGGTTCTAAGAGCTGTAGCTACAGTTGAGGAACCAGGTGATCGGACAGTTAGCTCAGCCATCCATACTAGTAACTTTCTCGCATACAGGGAGAAGGGTCAAAATTGGAATTGATGTCATGACTTGCTTTCCTTAGGGGATCAATCTGTCTAAGCCTACGTCTACACTTCAAACACTGGAAGTATTTATTTGACAACCACACTGTCTACACTGGGGCTTACGTCACATTAACTACTTCTCTTCAGTGGAGTGGATTTTTCACACGCCTGAGAGATGTGGCTATGTCAACATAGCTTTTCAGCGTAGACCAGCCTTTAGATGGCTTTTTGATATGAAAGGCAATGGAGTTCAGCCTTTTCCTTCATATTCATGGTTGACGATTGCAGCTTTCTTACCTGCTGGACACATCCTATGACAGATGTCATGCCTTTCCTTTGCAAATTAAAGAAGTGGGGAAGTCAGTGACCCTTACAGTTTAAGTGGGTAAAAGGTTATATAACTTTTATCCTTGAGTAGTTTTCACCTGGCCAATATTCTCTTATTCACTCTTTCTCACACACATTCTTCCACCCCAACCTTTGGAGTGAGGTTTTCTACCAGAACTCCTTACACTACAGGGGGTAAATTAAATCAAATTAACTTTTCAAGATTAGCCATCATTTCCTGTACAAATAACAAAACAAAAAACAAGACAACTTTCAGTTTTCGAAAAATAATTCAGATTATCACACAATTAGTCTCTTACTCTATAACCAATAACTCCACCTATAATTTCATTTTCACTGGTAACACTAACATATTCAAAGATCACAATTTTTTGTCATGTATGTTAGTTTTCTTTTTTCCCCATTGCCAACAACTGAACTTTGGCTCAAGTTGCGGTTTGTCCCAAGGTAGGTCCCAACCACTTCTGAGAGTTCATATCTCTCTGGTTCTTCTGCCATGTGTGTTGGTGGAAGGGGTCTCCTCTGTGGGAATGTTTGCACCATGAGGAAAAATACCTCTCTTCTCACATTTTTTAATCTTTCAAAGTAGGAGGAGGTAGAGGAGAAGTGATGTAAATGCATAAAACACAAGAGAAAACTGCCTAGTCTATACTAAAGACATTTATCGGTATAACTATACTGCTCAGGGGTATAAAAAAATCCACACAGCTGAGCAATGTAGTTACACAGTCCTAACCCCCTGTGTAGATAGCGCTACTTCAGCAGGAGAGCTTCTCCTGCCAACATGGCCACCGCCGCTTGTGGGGGCTGGACTAATAAAGGCCGACGGGAGAGATCTCTCCCATTGGCTGAGAGCACCTGTAATAGCAGTGCTACAGCAGTGCAGCTATATTGGTGCAGCTGCACCAACATCAGCTTTATTGTGTAGCCATAGGCTACGTCTACACTACCCGCCCGGATCGGCGGGTAGAAATCGATATCGCGGGGATCGATGTATCGCGTCTCATCTGGACGCGATACATCGATCCCCGAACGCGCTCCCATCGACTCCGTAACTCCAGCAGGGCGAGCGGAGGTAGCGGAGTCGACGGGGGAGCCGCGGCCGTCGATCCTGCGCTGCGAGGATGCGAGGTAAGCGCAAGTAATTCGAAATAGGATACTTCGACTTCAGCTACGCTATTCTCGTAGCTGAAGTCGCGTATCTTATTTTGATCCCCGCCCCTAGTGTGGACCAGCCCATAGAGTCAGCCACAAAAAAATAGAAACAGGACTCAACATGTGTGTATCCGGAAGTCTGAAATTGGAGCCTGAGAGATTCATTGCCTCATTGGTTATCATTTTACAGCCTGAAAGTCCTTGTTACCCAATCAGGCAGCCAGGTTGGGATCCACCGGAAAGGAATGTCCTATGAAGCACTCTCTCTTTGGATCAAAATGGTGAAGGATGATTGTTCTCAATCTAACCCTGCCATCCATTGGAAGTGTAATCAGTGACACTGAACTAGTAAGTGGAGTTGTACAAACAATTTTCCTTAGGTCATTGCTCACCGTGGCTTCCTTTACTAGGGTGGAAACCAAGAACGGGGTGTGGACTCTTTCAACCTCAGCTTTTTCCAAATCCTTGGCCTTGGTTAGGGTAAATTTACACTTCTCTGAAGTAGAATCCTTTACAAAACCACTCAAAATCTCAGCAGTGTTAGTGAGGAATGGCTTCCCAAACCATGCCCAGCTTTTCTTTAATTTGGTGGCACAGTTCCAGGCAAAGGACTGGATACAGGGCTGGATCAGAATCTCCGTTAGTTACCAGAGCTGGAGATTCTATTCAAAAATAGCTATTTTTCTGCAGCTATTAGATTTCCAACACTGGATTTTATACACATTTTTAGCACTTACAAAAGGATAAATTCAACAGAAAACCCACTTCTATTTCCTCAACATCTGCACCATGAAGGGCAGCATTCCCCATACCATAGGATTAGCTAGGAGCGCTCTTTTGTAGGGCCTGGGTTACACATGATTTGGGAACCAAATACATGGGCATTTTGCCTCGTTCAAAATCATGTACCTTGAAATTCTCTCCCCAGATCATCTGAGACAATATTGACTTAGACAATTGAACTACACTGTGATCATATGCACTTCTTTCAGTTAGTTGGGGTTCTGCTGCTGTTCACCATTTCCAAGTGGAGATTTTAAATCACTGCTGTTTCTTTGTTAGCAGTAAATTGGAGAGTTCTTTGTCCAGTAAATTGGAGAGTTCTCTCCTCTTGACAGAACTGCACTTGAACTGTCTCTGTGTCATCATGGAGTGATGGGGAAAAAGCGAAGCTGAAGTGAGAAATGATGACTTTAGCAAACGTCCATTTATCTTAAATTCTCCAATAAATCTGAGCTACATCCTATCAAACTGAACTAATCTCCAATTGGGTGAGCAAACAGCCTTCAGGAAAGATAGAACCCCACATCACAGAGAGACAGAATACATGACAGTGGAAGTGTCAAGTGAAATTCCAGAGCAGGTTACATCTGTTATTAAGAATCAGGACAAGAGATTCTCCCATCACATTCTCCTCTGATCCATTCAAACATACTTCACTCAGCACTGTCTCAATAGTCAGTTATATTATTTACAATATTTTAGTATCCGAGCATCCCCATAATGGGGGAAAAACCAGCCACCTTGCCAGAAGTGGCTTTACCAATAGATGGAACCTGGGATTTAAATGCCAAATGATCACACTGTGTTTGGGATCCATTTGAATTCCCCTTCCAGGTCTTTGACACTTTCATCTCCAGTCACAGCGACTCTGATATAGGATTAAAGAAGCCAAAGCATCATCTCCAAGCACAGACAGCTGAGAACACCTCATCACATGACACTTTGAGAAGTGGATGGATAGAATGTGAAGAAGATAAACTCTGCATGGCTCAGACAAAAGGTAACAGTTCTGCAGTGATGGGGAAGGAGGGAATCTCGGAGTCTCCCCATCTCCTTCCAGTGCAACAGAGGCTGAAATGACAGGTTTTTTCCCGCCCTGCTCCCCTTCATTTAAATATAATTTGAAAAGTTCCCAATATAACTGTTCTTCAGCACAACCCAGAGCAACGTGTGAACAACTGGCAATGATACAATCTGAATCATTGGTGACTCTAACAATAACTTTGCAATAGGTGGAATGGTATAAATTTGATGCTCCCTGGTTCCTGATAGGAAGGGCACACTTGAATCACTCATGGGACAATGGAGTTGATAGAAAGGACAAATGGGTCAACTTCAAAACAGGGTGAACAGCAAAAGGCAAAAATGGGCCACTCATCTAGACAAGCTGAGGAATAGCGGTGCTGTAAACAGTTCAAACAGCTTTAAAAGTTACTATGTGGGAATCAGGAAAAGTAATAAAGAAAAAAAAGTACGGATAGTCCTAGAGGTTTTTATGGTCTTGACCTCCCTTGCAGATTCTCTGATGCCTAGCATGGACTGAGTGCCAAGAGAAGGTATTCCCACACTTACGGCATTCATAGGGCCTTTCCCCTGTGTGAATTCTCTGATGGTTAGAAAGGGCTGAACTGCTAGTGAAGCTTTTCCCACACTCGCTGCATTTATAGGGTCTCTCTCCTGTGTGGATTGTCTGATGCGTAATAAGGTGCGAGCTGCGATTGAAGGTTTTCTGACATTCAGTGCATTCATAGGGTCTCACACCGGTGTGGATATTCTGATGTTCAGAAAGGGCTGAGCTGTGATTGAAGTTTTTCCCACACTCAGTGCATTCATAGGGCCTCTCCCCTGTGTGGATTCTATGGTGCCTAATAAGGGTCGAGCTGCGATTGAAGGTTTTCCCACACTCACTGCATTCATAAGGTCTCACACCGGTGTGTATTTTCTGATGTTCAGAAAGGGCTGAGCTGGTAGTGAAGCTTTCCCCACACTCACGGCATTCATAGGGCCTCTCCCCTGTGTGGATTCTCTGATGTTTTAAAAGGCCTGAAGTGTAAGTGAAGCTTTTCCCACACTCACTGCATTCATAGGGCCTCTCTCCTGTGTGGATTCTCTGATGTTTTAAAAGGCCTGAAGTGTCAGTGAAGCTTTTCCCACACTCACTGCATTCATAGGGCCTCTCCCTGTGTGGATTCTCTGATGCTTTATATGGGCTGAGTAGTCACGTAAGTTTTTCCCACACTCAGTGCATGTATTTTTTCTCTTTCCCCTGAGGATTTCCTGCTGTGTTGTGGTTTCCTTGAGGTCCTTCTGAGTTCCTTGACATGAAATTAATTTACCCACTTTCTCCCTTGGCTGGTTTCCCTGCTCTCTTTCTGGTCTGTGCTGAATCTCACAGGAAATTCCCTGCTCATGACTCCTGGACACATTCCTTTTTGGTCTTTGCGATAGTACTCTGTATTTATCCACTTGCTCAACATTTTCCTGCTGAGAATTCTGCTCTTCTTTCTCACAATCCATTGCATCACCTGCTGTGATAGAGACAGAAACCTCAAACAGGGATGGAAAGGGGAAGACCAACCCAAAACAAGTGCTGGAGAGAGGTCAAATAAAAATCAGGAACTGACCTCCCCCAACCTCTTCCCCCAAATGTAGTAGTAGGATTTTATGTTTGCATTTTATATAATTTAGAATGAAGGATAAAGAATAAGAATGTAGCATGTATTAAATGTATTGGTGTATGATCTGATCATATCCTGCCAGCCACCCTTTTTGAGTAACAGAAAGGAATGGCCTTAGGGGCCAATGGGTAGAGATACATCAGCCAGAATCTGTGTCTGGACTGATTTCAAGGCAGTAACAGACCTTTGAGCGTCACCAATTTGTTGTAGGTTTAGAATTAAAAATAAAAATAAAAGAATGGCATGATTGTTTTCTTTTGCATTGCAATTTGATGTTCCTGTTCAAAATGTTCTGTGTAAATTAATTCTGTTTTGTGTGTGAATGAGGAATGTATGTGTTAATAGATAAGTGTGTGAAGGCCATCGCTAAGCAGATGTACAAGGGAGGAACTGGAGGCAGACGCAAGGGTGCCAGGAGGCTGCAACACGCCCCTAGTGAAATGTCAGAGGAGGGTAGATTGACGATTCTAAAGATGAGACAGGCACCTATCAGTGGGGACAAGATAGCTGTGATCAAAACCAGCATGGGATAACTCCCTGAGGAACTTGATGAAAGAACAAGATAAAGGATGAGAAGGACAATTTAAGAAAATAAGCACTCGTCCAACAACAATTGATTACAGGATGACGGTGCAAAACTCTTTGGTCCCAATGAAGGAAAAATCAGTATATAAACAGGGTGCCTTGCCGTGAAACTTTGGGTTTGTCCTGCCAAGACTTCCCTGGAGCATTGTGTAGCAACCAATGGAAATTGGCTCCTCCCTACCAGGGATCAACCTAGCCGCTAGATTGATCGGGACTGGTATCTATAACATCGACTGGTGGGACAGTGTGTTTGTGTGTGGTGTGACTGAATGCATATACTAATTGTTCTATCTTCAATAAATGCAGCGTATTGACTCTTCCCCTGAAAAAGATCCCATGTGCTTCTTATAAGCATAACGTTTTTGGTGGAGAATTGCCAAAGGGTGAAGACATGCACTGTGACTGTTGAACATACTGCTAAATATTGCTAAAAGGTCCCATACGTATAAAGTGATCAATCACTCAGGTGTGCACAACCCCAGTCGTAGAAGATCCAGGCAATAGGGGGAGGATTAGAGTCCTAGCTCCGACCCGTCTGTCGGGGAAAACTATACAGATGAGATACATACAAACTGTCTAGGTATATACACCCCCGGCATGGGCGGCGAGTCCTATGGGCCCATGGTGCCTGGGCCCCAGGAATATTCCTGGCCCAGGGCCCGGCTCCAGCAAGGTTTGGGGCTGGGTTTGTCCCTCGGCCCCACCTTCTGCCCCCGGGTCCCCCCCACGCATCCCTCAGGCCATTTCAAACAGCCCGGAGCCCCCACTCACCACTGGCAGTGCAGCGGAGCTGAGTGGCTTCCTCCCTGTTCGCTCCCTGCGGCTGCCAGCCCCTCCCTGCATCCCCTGGGTGGGGGAGAAGGGGGCGGCTGTGTCCTGACCCAATGGGAAGCTGCGGGGGCAGTGCCTGGGGGTAGCAGCACATGGAGACTCCTGGCCTGCCCTGCCTAGGATCCCCAGGTAACCGCTGCCCCCCCCCCCCCCCAAGAGCCAGCACCCCCCCCCCTCTGGCCCACAAACTCCTTTCCAGAGCCTGCACCCCTACCCCTTCCCACACATCCCCTCCTGCCCCTAAACTCCCTCCCAGAGCCTGCACCCCTCACCCCCTCCTACACTCCCACCCCTTGCCTAAGCCCAGAGCCTGCACCCAAACTCCATTCCAGAACCTGCACCCCCTCCCTATGCACTCCCTCCTGTCTGCAAACTCCCTCCCAGAGCCTGCACCCCCACCCTCAGCCCAGAGCCAGCACCCAAACTCTGTCCCAGAGCCTGCACCCCTCATCCCCTCCTGCACACCCACCCCCTGCCCTAGCCTGGAGCCTGCATCCAAACGCCAACCCAGAGCCTGCACCCCCACCCCCAGCCCAGAGCCAGCACTTAAACTCTGTCCCAGAGCCTGCACCCCAGACCTCCTCCCCTGACCCAAACTCCCTCCCAGAGCCCTAGGCAGGTGGCGGGGGCAGGTTCTGAGCACCACCAAAATTTCAACAAACCTCCCACCCCTGACCCCCGGTCGTAGAAGTGCCGGGCCATAAGGGGAAGGGTTAGAGTCCTCGCTCCTACCCGTCTGTCGGGGGGAAATTGCAGAGGTGAATATACCCTCGGTCGTAGCAGGATCGAGCCCAAAGGGTACGGGGCTTAGCGTTTCCCTTTCCTGCTCTGTCAGGCAGAGTTCTTTTTGGTGGGTAGAGACTTTTGTGTTTTGTAAGTCCCAGCATGAAAAAGTTATAAAAGTAAAATAAATTCATTAAAAAATATGTCCAGGCAGTATTTTCTATGTGAGACCCAACTCTGCAGGATATCGGAGTGTGGGCAAATAGTGGTAGCACCTGTGTAAGAAATGTTTAAAAGGAGGCAATCTAAAGACAATACTTTGTTCAAGAAATTACTCCTTTTAAACAGATATCGGAGTTTGGACAGTGTAGTATTTTTTGTGAGTGATATTGTGATGATTTCACAATTTTAAAAGAAATGACTAAGGAAAGGGACCAGGAAGGGTGGGGGCTGATTGAGGAGCCCACTCTCCTTGCTAAATTGGTAGTGGAATAAAGCCTGTGTCCATGAAAAGGGATGGTTCAGCGAGGAAAGCAGGGGCAGGCCCAGACAAGCAGGTAGGCAACAAATACAAAAATTGGAAAACAGGTTGGAAGCCCTGAGGGCATAGTGGCAAAAGGGAAAAAAAGGAAGTATAGGCCATGGGGAATTCAGATCCCTGGAACAATACTTGGAATGGTGAAATCTGAGTTGATGAAGGTGTCATTTGGGGAGATAAGCAAGTGATTGAAAAGAGAGTGAGAAGTTAACTCTGCAGAGGCTGGAGGGAATTAAGCCGTTGAACGTTGTAAAAATGTTAAAAAGGAAAAGTGTTATAGAAAGAGAACTCTGGTTTCTTTGCACCCATTCTGAAGGGGAAATGGGCCTTTTTCCAAAGGAATGTCTGTAAATAAGCCAGGCAAAGAGACCATCTGATTGAAATCATTTGACTATGAACAACTTAGTCAAATTCGCTAAAAGAACATAAGGGGTTTCTATTGGAACTTAACTGCCCCCAAATGTATACAAATGTAATCTATGTACAGCGGTGTAAAAAGTAAAGCAGAGTAAGGAATGTTAAGGGGAAAAAAGTGTGTGTATAAATATATTGTGTAAATATGTGGAGTGTCCAGGACCTAAAGCAACACTCCCGGTCTGTAAAACTCTTGTTTTGCAGGTTGAAGATGAATTGGTTTTGTTTTTAAATAATACCACTAAAATCCATTTCAATCTTTCATTCAAAGTTGCAAAACCGAGAAACACTTTTTGCCAGACACAGGTAACTAGTGTTGTCTGGCTTTGATATTTAGCATTTAACCCTTAAGGTACTGTAGCGGGGTGGTCACCCGCTCCGGCCCGGGAAGGGTTAAAGCCAGCCCTGGGACAGGGCTGAGGCGGGGAAGGAAAGCCTGGGCTGATTGGGGAAGGCAGTAACAGCTCGGGCCATGTCCCAATCAGGCCCAGCTGGTCCCTATAAGAAGCTGCTTGTAGACAGAGAAAGGCCTGGCTCCTGGGGAGCTGAGTAGGGTACTGGGAGTGGATCAGGGCTGGGGAAAGGCTAGAGGAGCTGGGGAGCGCCAGCCTGGAAAACCCCCAGGCTGCGGGCCTAGCTGAGGGCCTAAGACAAGTACTGGGGTTGCAAAGGGGCAGCCCAGCAATAGGTAGAGGCAGCAGGTCCAGACCCAACCTTGCCTATGATGAGTGGCTGACACTGCAGTCTGCCCCAGGGCGCGGGGGCGAGTTGGGGACTGGCAGTAGCCTACTACTGGGGCGAGTAGTGGGGGTAGTGGGTGGGGGTTCCTCTGAGTGGGGAGACCTGGAGAAACGGTGGGGGTACTGCCAGGGGGCAGCACCCAGTGAAAGGGTCACCCGGGGTCCGGGACGGACACGGGTGGCCAGAGGCAAAGCGAGACACGGGTCGACAGAGGGCGCTCCGGAGGCTGGAAGCTAATTCCCCGAGACGACCAGCAGGAGGCGCCGCCGGGTGAGTCGGTGCCCGGTTACAGGTACCTTAATGCTTTATAAGTTTAATATCTTTTTAAAAGATCAAAGTCATGGCTGCAGCAGGGCAGTCAAAACCAGGAGAATGGGAAAAGATTCTGGATTTGTTTTTTTGGTAACAAAATAGCAGATAAGAGCTGTACTGAAGGAAGGAAAAAAAACAGACAGTGCCTCACACTGAGCCTTAAGGTGGCTCTGTGTAATCAAACTGTCACTTTGATAAGAGTACATAAAAACTCTGAGCACAAAAGAAACAGTTACACCTTATGTAAAAATCGATATGGCTAATGTTATAGAAGTTAAACTGTGGAAGGAATGTGCATCTTCCCCAGAACATGTGCAATGTATATTGTAGAAGGGGTAAAAGAAATGCGAAAACATGACAAACTTGGTCTGCTTTATAAAAGGGGGAAACTGAGGCACAAACTCAAACACACAGGAAAAAGTTTTGGCACTAGTTCAGGAAATGGGTTTCAAAGGAACTTTAGACAATGCTCCGTTGGTGCTACCTCAGGTTACACACCTGGGCATAGTTGTTGGACAAGAAGGGAGGCAGGGAGATCAGAGGAAGATCAGGTCATTAGAAGAAATGCCAGCCCCTACCAACGCCCACTCTTAAAGAGTACTGCTAGGAGGATTCAATTTTCCTAGACCACCCATTTATAAATATGCTGAAATAACTCCCCCAGTTTTGTTCAATATCTTCATTAATGNTCTGCAGAAGAGAAGAATGAGGGGGGATTTGATAGCTGCTTTCAACTACCTGAAAGGGGGTTCCAAAGAGGATGGATCTAGACTGTTCTCAGTGGTACCAGATGACAGAACAAGGAGTAATGGTCTCAAGTTGCAGTGGGGGAGGTTTAGGTTGGATATTAGGAAAAACTATTTCACTAGGAGGGTGGTGAAGCACTGGAATGGGTTCCCTAGGGAGGTGGTGGAATCTCCTTCCTTAGAGGTTTTTAAGGTCAGGCTTGACAAAGCCCTGGCTGTGATGATTTAGTTGGGATTAGGTCCTGCTTTGAGCAGGGGGTTGGACTAGATACCTCCTGAGGTCCCTTCCAACCCTGATATTCTATGATTTCACTTGGTGTTGATGCAGGGCCTGGTACAACAAGGTCCCTGCTCTCTGTAGGGGTCTGTGCAGTTCCTGGCACAACGAGTGCCCCAAACTTGGTCAGGGTTTGTGCAGTGCCTGGCACACTGGGGGACCTGATCTCAGGCAAGGCCTGAACCACGCTCAGTACGATAAGAGCCCTGATCTCAGTCAGACACCTGGAGAGAAAAGCAGGAAGATTTTCACGAATTTGATATCAGTAGTTCAGAACTGAGGAGAAAATGGGGCACAAACTAAATATTTGCCAATACAAGAGAGAAGCACCAGCACCTGGGGAGATTTTATGTCACCATTCAACAGTTCCAGGGAAAAGGGGGCAATTGGAGGGGATTATACAGCGATATTCAATCAACAACAGAATGGGATGGATTCTTCTTGTCTCATATTCACATGGCCGGCAGGGAGCCCAGGGTGATGTGGCTTTCACAGGGGAAAGGGGAGGGGGGGGCTGGAGTCAGAAGGTCACTGGCGGTGGGGAGGGGCTGGGAATGTGACTAGCAGGCTGTGTTAGGGGGCGGGGGCTGCTGGGTTGGGCAGGGTGGGGGAGGGGAAGTAGCTGGGACTGGGAAACCTGGGGCTGGGCCGTCTCCATGGGGGGCGCTTGCTCCTCCCTTCCCTTCCTGGGCCTTTCCATGCCCCGTTCCCAGCAGAGAGCGGCCCCCCCAGCCCAGCCCAGAGGTGTCCCTGTCTCAGGCTCTCCCAGCCTCTGCCCATTAACCCTCTGCCCAGTTCAGGAATCACTCAGGGGAACGATTTCCCACCTAAACAAGGACAAATCAGTGCAGGTAAAATGGGGGGAAACACCCCAAACCTGAGATTTGAGGTGGACATTGGCGAAGTGGAGAGAAAATGGGGCACAGTCGGGGGAGGGGAACAGGGAACTTCTCAGGGATTTGAGGGAAGGGGGGGTCACCATGGATCTTGATCGTTGCTCTCTAGAGAGAAAGGGGGCAGGACTGGAGAGGATGGGAGGGTCCCCACGGGAGGGGGCAGCAGTAAATCCAAGGGGATCTCAGTCCCCCCCTTTCTCTCCCCCTGCTCCTCGGGGGTCACCTGCTCTTCTCCTCTCCCTGCCATTTCCTGGCTTCACAGAATTTTTTCCATCTGCCACTTTTCCCAGGTCTCCCTCCTCTCCTCCCCCCTTTTCCTCCCAGTCCGGTCTAACTCCCGCCCCCTGCCCGGCAGCTCCCGCCCAGCCACATGCAGGGACCCCAGTGGGGGCTGGTCTCCTCCCTCCAGGACCCCCCCCTGTGGTGCCCCAGGGCAGAGCCGGGCCGGGGGCGTTGGGCTCCTGCGGGGACAGCAGCTCCGAGCCCCCCCCCCGCGGGCGCTGCCCCAGGGAGCAGATCCCGGCGCTGCCAGATGCCGGGTCCCCCCCACGGACACTGGGGCAGAGTCACCGCCCGGCCCCGCCCCCGGGGCTCGCTCCGGTACGTGGAGGCTGCAGCTCCGCAGCGGGGCGGGCAGAGCCCGGGGCGGCCCCAGGGCGGCTCCAGCGGGAGCAGGGCCCGGGCCGGGCACGGGGGGGGTAATGGGTCTCCCCGGCACAGACCCTCCCGCTCAGCCCGGCCCCGCCGCGCCAGGGAGCAGCAGCGCAGCACTCACCCAGCAACTTATCACACTCCGCTCCACCCCCCCTTGTTCTCCCGCCTCCGGCCCCCCCTGGATTCCGGCCCCGGGGCTGCCTGAGCCTATAGCCTGGGAGGGGCATGTGCCAGGTGCTCTGGGAAATGCAGAGCCCGGAGCCAGGGCGGGGCAGGGTCACATCTGTCCCGGCACCAGCCTCTGTGGGCGGGGCAGAGACAAGAGCTCAGGTGACACAAAACTCTTCTCCGGCCCCGGGAGAGGCTCCAAGGGCCCCGCAAGCGTTCGCAGCCCGGCTCGTCAGCCCTCCCCCAACATCACTTCCGCTCCCGGGAGAGCCAGGAACTACATCTCCCAGCCTGCCCCGGGGGGCGCTTCCGCCCTCTCCAGCCCAGGTAAGAGAGGATCCTGGGGTCAACCTGCCCCCCCACCTCTCATCCTCTCCCCCGGCAGAGACTCCCTGGCCCCACACCCCTCCCCCAGCCAGCGCCTCTCAAACCCACCCCCCTGCCTGGAGCCCCCGGCACCTTCACACTTCTAACGTGAACTCTCCTGTCCCGGGGCGCCAGGGAGCGTGGGCAGGGGCTGCTCACTGGATGAGGGGGAGCCTCATCCCTGGGGTCTCTGGCCCTACTGCTCCCAGGGGTCTGGGCAGCGTCCCTAGGAATGGGCCCTGGTCCCCCCGCCCTATGTCCTGCCTCCCCGTGGCCAGTGCCAGGGGCTCCAGAGGGAGCGACCGGCCCCAGCAGCCAGGGAGACCCTGCCCCCATCCACCCCACCCAGCTGCTGGAAATGGGGGGGTGCATGGTCTCCTGTCCAGGGGCCGGGGTCGGGCAGCGGGTCACTTGCGTCCCCCGAGTTTCTGATCTAGAAACACCAGCGTGTCACAGCGCCCTGTGACTGAGCCTGGCTTGTGAGTGTCTCCTTTGTACCAGAGAATTATAAAATAAATCCAAGGAAATGTAAACACTGCAGGCACCTTTCAGTGCATGGTGTATAGAGCAGTGAGTACAAGTCAGTGTCTGTGTGGAAATTTAGTTTGTACTGACGTCGCTAGTGCTTTTTCTGTAGCCTGTTGTAAAACTAGGGGAATATCTAGACTAGCTGATGGACCCCCTGGAATACCTCTGTGTACCCCCCGGGGTACGTGTAGCCCTGGTTGTGAACCACTGATGTAGGGGAACCCAGGCCCACCTGTCGTACCGGCTTCCAACCCCATACTGGGTCTGGCTGGGAGGCTGGTCTGGCTTTGCTCACCTCGCATCAGCCTCAAGTCAGCTTCACTGGGTCACCACCTCCTACCATGGGCAGGAGTCAGAGACAGGAAGTCTCCTCTGAGGTGTAAAAGCAGCAACTGCTCCATGAAGAGTCGGTCCTGATGGAGCAATTATTGACACTTTCTCTAGTCTCCTTTTCATATTTTGCCCCATTTTCTCTCTAATTCTCCAGTATTAATTAAACAATCTCCCCTTAACTGCCAGTCACCTGCCTGCCCCTGCTACTGCCTCCTCCCCACTGAGGGAAGCATTTCCCACACTCACTGCATTCATAGGGTCGCTCTCCTGTTTGGATCCTCTGATGAGAGATAAGGGTTGATCTCTGAGTGAAGTTTTTCCCGCACTCTCAGCATTCATAGGGTCACTCTCCTGTGTGGATTCTCTGATGCTTAATAAGGTTTGAGCGGCGAGTGAAGCTTTTCCCGCACTCACTGCATTCATGGGGTCTCTCGCCTCTGTGGATTCGCTGATGTCTAATAAGGATTGACGTACGATTGAAGCTTTGCCCACACTCACAGCATTCATAGGGTCTCTCTTTCGTGTGGATTATCTCATGTCGAATAAGGGCGGAGCGGTAATTGAAGTTTTTCCCACACTCACTGCATGTATTCTCTCTCTTTTCCCTGTGGATTTTCTCCTGGGATGTAGTTTCCTTGAGGTCCTTGTGAATTCCCTGACAATTCATGGGTTCATCCACTCTCTCCTCTGAGTGGTTTCCCTGCTTTCTCTCTGGTCTGTGGTAACTTTCACCAGCTTTTCCCAGCTCATGGTGCCTGGACACATTCCCTTTGGATCTTCGCAGTAATGCCCCATGTGCTTCGACTAGCTCAGCATCTTCCTGGTGAGGATTCTGCTCCTCGGTCTCCCTCACCACCCCATCACCTGCTGGAATAGAAGAGAAATCTCAGAATTAGGGATGGAAAGGCAGAGAGCAAACCCAAGTAAGTGCTGGAGAGACAGAAAATAAAAATCGGGGATTGAATTCCCCCAAACTCTTCCCTATACGGGAGAGCGGAGGGAATCAATTCTGCTCCACATCCAGGACCGGCCTTTAAGGTGGGCCATACGGGTGCCCCGCCCAAGGGGTTGCCGGTCGCAGGGTTTGGATTCCCACCTGACCTGCTGCTGGGAGGCTCGCTGGGCTGATGAAGGTGGCATGGGAGGCAGATAAGCAGCGGTGTGGGGGAGGGGGAGAAACCCGAGCTGCAGGGGGCAGTTGGACGACCAGCCGTCAGAGCCAGGTGACTGCTCCGCAGCAGAGGGGTCACTCCTCTGCCCTGCTCCACGTGTGCAGTTGATGCTGTTCCTGTGTGTCGTCCCCCCCCCCGGCCCTCCATTCATCCCTGGAGTCGCCCCTGTTCACTCCTGACTGGGAGTGTCCTTCTGACTGCCCTGCGGGGGGGAGAGGTGCTGATTGATGGCTGGGTGTCCCCTCCCCCCCACCCGTGCACCTGATTTCCACTACGCTGGGGTGCCGGGACAGGGGAATCTGTGTGTGCTGCTGCCTCTCTGGGGCCAGAGCTGCTGGCAGCTGCTTGTGTCTGAACAAGCCTAGTTCAGGCTCCTGACCCTGAGAGCTTTCTTAAAGAGACAGCGCACTCACTCACTCAGGCGCACGCACACACACTCCTTCACATTGTCCCCTCAACACACACACACACACAGTCCCCGCAACACACACACCAGGGCTCCCTGCATCCACATCACTTCCCCACCAGGGCTGTGCTGAGGCATCAGGAGCTGCTGCTCTCCTGCCCTCCCCTTACGCAGCCCACGGGGAAAGTGACCTGGATGCAGGAATCCCTGACGTTGCTCGTTGTTCCCCTCCTCCCAGCCCTCTAGGGCTGTGTGGGGCGGAGGAGCAGCAGTCCAGTGGGGGAGCGAACAGCAATGCCAGCTGCTTGGTGCATCCAGGTCAGGTTCCCCACGTGGGTGCAGGAGGGGGATGAAGGGGTTAAGGGCAAAGGGGGCACAGTGCAGGGGTTAGGGGCTCAGGAAGGGGCAGGTGTTGAGGTGTGGGGGGCAGGGGAGAAGGGGGTATATACCATGCAGGGGTTCAGGGTGCAGGAGGGAGGTGCAGGGGGCACAGTGTAGGGGTTGGGGCACAGGAGGGGGCAGGTGTTGGGGTGCAGGAGGGGGGCAGAAGTTAGGAGTGAAGGGATTAGGGGTGCATGAGGGGAGCAGGCATTTGGAGCCAAGGGGGCACAGTGCAGGGGTTAGGGGGGAAGGGAGGGTGAGGAGCCTGGGGAGCCCATTGGGGACAGAGGGAATGGGGGGTGGGTGCCCCCCCATGGGAGCCAGGGGCACCAAAATGCAAGTTCGCCCAGGGTGCCATTTTCCCTAAGGCCGGCCCTGTCCACATCCCATCCAAACACTCAGTAGGAAGGGAGGGAGCTCCTGCCAAGGTGTCAATCATAATCTGTAGGAAACCAGGAGTGAGATCTGCTGGGGATTACCCTGAACTCACAGAGCTCACAAAGTCTTTGTGGGGAATCCCAGCTGTTTCTCTCAGGCACTTACAGTGTCTGGGTTGGTTTAATGTTTCCTCACCTGTGCAGGGACTTCTCAGGATCTCACTTTCCTCTGAAGCAGGGAGATCCAGGACCCACGGCTCTTCCCCTCCTTCCAGCTGGGAGATCACATAGGGTTTGGAAACTGGAAACCCTGCTCAAGGGAAAGAAAACAAGGGAGATCAGGGGAATTCATAGGCCATCAAAAAACATTCCATTAGTTTAACCCCAGTCCATTTTAACCAATAAAATCGCAGGGCCAGCTCCCCAGGTGCTCAGAGGTGCAGAACACTCTGCTTATGGGGGATTTAACTATTCCCACCTTTGCTGGGAACACGCACAGCCAGACACTCGTTATCAAAGAGGCTCCTAAAACACAGAGACTGGAACTGCATGTCCCAGAACGTGAAGACTCCAGACAGAGGGCAAGTCTCCCTGGCACTGCTTCTTGCTGATAGCGAGGTCCAGAGACAGTGGGAGAGTCCTGGGGATGCTGGGAACAGTAAGCATGGGCTGGTGGGGTTCAGTGGAGTAAGGAACAGGAAGGGCAGGATATCACTGAAGGCAGGTTCTCCTCAGCATTAGATGTCAGGAAAGCACATACTGCGGCATTAGGGAATCTAGTGAGTAAAGGGAGGGAGTATAACAAACACTGTGTGTGGAGAAAGCTGGCAACTTAGACGGTATCGTTCAGGAGCCACAGACTAATTCTTCTGAAAAAGGAGAATGTGAAAAATAAGAATCAGGCCGTGTGACTTCAGGGGGGACAAATTCGAAGATCCAAAGAGCATGCGGGGAAGAGAGACTGTGGCTCTTGCAGGTGGGGATGGAAAAGGAAGAGTTTTCATGGTTCATGGAGCCAATTAGTTCANATGCGAGAGTCCTGTGGATGCTGGGAACAGTAAGCATGGGCTGGTGGGGTTCAGTGGCGTAAGGAACAGGAAGGGCAGGATATCACTGAAGGCAGGATCTCAGCAGCATTAGATGTCAGGAAAGCACATACTGCGGCATTAGGGAATCTAGTGAGTAAAGGGAGGGAGTATAACAAACATTGTGCGTGGAGAAAGCTGGCAACTTAGACGGTATCGTTCAGGAGCCACAGACTAATTCTTCTGAAAAAGGAGAATGTGAAAAATAAGAATCAGGCCGTGTGACTTCAGGGGGGACAAATTCGAAGATCCAAAGAGCATGCGGGGAAGAGAGACTGTGGCTCTTGCAGGTGGGGATGGAAAAGGAAGAGTTTTCATGGTTCATGGAGCCAATTAGTTCATTTTATAATTCATTGATCATTGTTATGGTCATTTCATATGTTATTTCAAATGTAATCAATATGTACTATATAGATTTAAGTTGTAGGTATAGACAGAAGTAAGACAGGTAGAGCCCTGCATGGATACAAAATTTGTATCCACATCCAGTCCGCGATCCGCAAAAATGGTCCATGGATATCTGCAGATTTTCAGGGCTCTAGGTACAAAATTTGTACCTGCAGCCGATCCCCAAAAATGGTCCGCACTCGCCACAGGGAGACATGATCAAAGAAAAGGGCTAAGGCAATGAATCATAAAATCTTCTAATATAGGGCTGGAAGGGGCCTCAAGAGGTCATCTACTCCATTCCCATAGCCCTGTGGCAGGATCCAGTATAAGTAGGCCATAAGTTTATCTGACCTGTTCTTAAAACCCTCCTGTGACAAGGATTCCACAACCTCTCTTTGTAATCTATTCCAGTACTTCCCTATCCTTATAGCTGGAAAGTTTTCTGTATTAGCCACCCTCAAACTCCCTTGCAGCAGATCAAGTCAATTACTTCTCCTCCCACCTTCAGTGGACATGACGAACAATGAATCACTGTCCTCTTATGACAACCCTTGACATATTTGAAGACTGTTCTCAGTTCCCCGCTCACTCTTTTTTCTCAAAACTAAACATGCCCAGTTCTTTCAATCTTCCCTCATAGGTCATGTTCGAGGACCAGGAGGTAGCTTTTTCCTTCTGAATGGAGATGCGCAAGGTGAGGTCAGAGACAAGGATGTTAGAGTAACTGAGACAGGAGAGGATGACCAAGAGCTCTAGTTGTGTAGATGGATAGGAAAGGCCAATTATTAAGGATGTTACGCAAAAAGAAAATGCAAGATGTAGGCACAGCCTGGATAGGACACCGGAGGGAGATCCATGACAAAGGTATTGCACAGTTATGGGCCTGAGTGACAGGCAGGACAATGGTGCTGTTTGCGGTGGTAGAGAAAGAAGGTGGGGGAGGGTTTGNCAAAAAGAAAATGCAAGGTGTAGGCACAGCCTGGATAGGACACCGGAGGGAGATCCATGACAAAGGTATTGCACAGTTATGGGCCTGAGTGACAGGCAGGACAATGGTGCTGTTTGCAGTGGTAGAGAAAGAAGGTGGGGGAGCGTTTGGGGGAAATATTAAGAGCTTTGCTTCAGCTGTTGATCTTTAACTGATGGCTGGACATCAATAAGGAGATGAGAGAGGCTGAGATTTCAGTTGGGACAGAAGGAGACAGGTCAGGAGCAGAGAGGTAGAACTGTGAGTTAGGAGCATAGAGATGGTAGTTGAATGTGTGTGTGGATAAGATTACCCAGAAATAAGGTGCAGAGGAAGAAAAGAAGGGGACCAAGGACAGAGCTCTGTGGAACCCAAACAGAAGGTTGGAATAGGCAGGATCATTGATAGGCAGGATGGAATAGGCAGGATCAATGAGCCGGATCATTCTAAGGACACTCTAATGCAGCGATTGGAGAAGGAGGAGGATGGGACTCATCATGGACCTCTTGATGCCACCTGGCAGAGGGCACAGGGTGCCTAATGTTTTACTGAGATCCCACAGACCAGGTGCATGCATATTAGTTCACCTAAAGGTGGCATGTCAGGTGTCTGTCGAGGAACTAGTTAGCTAGGTCTTAGGTAGCTCTTAAAAGCTTTGCTAGTCCAGCTCTGTTCTTTAAGGTGGTGAAAAAGTGCACACACGCATGTGCACACCCACACACCATCCAACATCGCTCTGCTGGCAAAAGCTCAATTATAGACACAGCTAGAGTGGCAAAAGCGTCCATTTTTTAAAACAGGAAAATAAATGCTCCTAAGCTACATTTAATGCAGAGTTAAGGTTGTCCAGTGCTGCCTCCTGCCTTGCACCGTATAGATCAGGGGAGGGCAAACTTTTTGGCCTGAGGGCTGCATCGGGTTTTGGAAATTGTATGGAGGGCCGGTTAGGGGAGGCTGTGCCTCCCCAAACAGCCAGCATGGCCTGGCCCCTGGCCCCTGCCCCCTGCCGGTCCCCCCTGGAACTCCTGCCCCATCCAATCTTCCCTGTTCCCTGATGGCTCCCCATGACCCCTGCCCCATCCACCCTCCCGCCCCCCTGTCCCCTGACTGCCCCCCGCCACCCCATCCAACCCTTCCTCTCATTCCTGAATGCCCCCCCCAGGACCCCTTCCCCATCCAACCACCCCTTCTCCCTGACTGACCCCCGCTGACTCATCCAACCCCCCCTCCTTCCTGACTGCCCCCCCCAGGACTCCTGCACACATTCAACTCCCCCGTTCCCTGCCTTCTGACCGCCCTGACCCCTATCCACACTCCCACCCCCTGACCACCACCCTGAACTCCCCTGCCCTCTATCCAAACCCCTCCCCACTCCCTGCCCCCTTACCGTGCTGCCTGGAGCACCGGTGGCTGGCAGAATGGCTGTGACTGGAGCCACGTACGCCAGCACACAGCACCGGGTCAGGCCACAGCTCTGCCCAGCCGTCCAGAGCATTGCGCCGGTGGTGCAGCACATTGAGGGGGAACAGCGGAGACGGGGCCACGAGCTCAGGGGCCGGGCAGGAGGGTCCCGTGGGCCGGATGTGGCCCATGGGCCATAGTTTGCCCACCTCTGGTATAGATGGTGACTAAACTTAAACCTCTGCAAACCAGGAAATGAGCAGTTAATGTAAATGCCACCCCTCCAATGCAACCTTTCCCCCAACCCTTAACCCTGCAGCTGGCAAGAACCACTGAGGATGGTTCTGTGTGGGCCGTGCAAAGGTTAACAAACTGCCACAGGAACTCAGGTATTCAGCTCAATGCAGCAGTAACGGGATGAATTCTATGGTCTGGGTTATAAAGGACGTCAGAGTAGATGACCTAATAGTCACATCTGGCCTTAACATCTATGAACCTATAATCGATACGAGGAAAGACTAAGAGAACGTGCCATTGTCTGTGTTGTGCTCACAGATGGGAATCCCAGTATTTATCCGCATGCCCTCCAGCTGTGAGCACTGTGTCAGCTGTAGCTGTAACTGGATGATGGAGGGATTGGTTGGAGCAGCTTGGCAGAGCAGTGACTGTGCTATGAAGAGAGGTGCATGTGAAACTTGGGGGACCAATTCTGCCTCATTTCCGTGCTGAGTGTTTAGGCTTTGTCAGTAAAGGTGCCCAAGGGTGTGTTCTTGCCAGGGGGATTGTCAGCACTCTGGGGGCGTATGTTCGAGTATCTGTGAGGGGTAAGTGAAGGCAGTGACTCAAAAGGAAAACTCTGGTTGAGGCAAAGGGGCGGTAACACTGTGCAAGTCTCAGATGGTCTGTGTGCAGGAGGTTCAGTACTGGAGTGCAGGCCAGGGGGAGGAAGCTTCTGTTTGCTATGATGGAGATGAACCCGAATATTATCTTAGCAAAGAGAAGTTGTGAGACTTTCTGCTGCACTGCTCTGTTCCCAGAGCGTTCTGTAACAGGGGAGGGGAGAGGGCTAGTGTGTGTGTCACTGGCATGTCGGGATGATGCTGAAACAGGGCAGAGTTAAGGTTACATTGTGAGGGTGGCGTGAACCTTAACTCTGCATTTCCCCTTCTAAGAACCGAGGGGATGGGAATCCTTACCCAGCGAGGTCACATTCTCATAGTTCTCCTGCATGACGTCTCTGTAGAGGGCTCTCTGAGCGGGGTCCAGCAGAGCCCACTCTTCCCTGGTGAAATACACAGCCACCGCCTCGAAGGTCACCGGCCCCTGAAAGAGCAAGAGTCCCACACTCAGTACCTGCTGCCCCACTCACAACCCCACTATTCATGGGGGAAATGAGCCAATCAAATGGACGCTCTGAGAGAGAGACAGTCAGCAGAGTCCAATCCCCATACTGCTGGGAGCAGCCAGGAGGTATCAGAGTGAGGGGACAAAGTGAGAGCCCCTTGTCTCTCCCAGCAGATCCATCACACACCTACTAGCCAGAGGCTGATACAGGAGATGAAGCCCCCAGGTAGGGTCCAGGCACAGCCCCATGGTAGGAATCCCAACACCCTCCCCACTGCCAGCAGCTGGATGTGAGGGGCCAGGACATCTTCCCTACGCCTCCCTGGTGGGTGCCCCCTTTCCATGTCACACCAGTCTCTGGCTAGCAGGCTGAGGGTTCTGCACTGGAAGTCTGGTCAGTTTTCCCAGCCCTGCCCAGGGGGTTGGTTTCTCTGTTTTCTGTTTCACAAATTAGGGAATTTTCTCCCCCAACATCCAAGCATTTGTTCCAAGGATCTAGGCACATGTTAAACAAGGCCCAGCAGGTTTGTCACACTCTGTCCCCCTCCCTTTGCTCACCCAGGGTATTCCCTGCCCCCTCCAGACCTAACTCCCCAGAAGTTGCCACCTCGTCAGTATTTACTGCCCCTCCCCCTCCAGCAGGAACCCACCAGCAACCCCCCAATAACCCCTACCTGAGCTGGCTCCACTGCAGCCGTTTCTCTTCCCTGTCCCGTGGGAGGCTGGGATGAGCTGGAGCGAGACGTGGGCGTCGTTCTGCAGCCTGGGAGGGCGAGAAGGGCAGTTGTGGAGGTTTCAGAACAGGATTTAGTTAATTTCACACCACGATTCCCCCCAGGCTCTTTCCCTGCAGACAGAGATTGTAGATTCTGCCATGCTGGGAACATGCTCAGTCCCCATAATGCAGCACAGACCTTGCCCCCCGCCCCAGGACTAATCCCACGGAGACATGTTCAAACCCTCCCAGGAATCGAGTCTGAATCAAACCCTGGAAAAGACCAGAAGCAAAGGAGCCCCTTTGGGGGGATTCCCCCTGACACTGTCCCCAGGGCAGCACACTCCTGCAGCAGGGGTAACAGGGAGAGTCAGGGGCTGGTTTTTCCTCTCTCTGCTCCTCACCTTGTTCACAGGACAGTGACCCTGTGCAGGGATGCTGCAGTGAGTGTGCCTGGGGGGGTCAGAGATCTGGAAATCTGCCCCCCACCCCCTCCTCTAATTTCTCCTGACACCCTCTTCCATCCCTTCCTCCTCTTTCCTAGCGCCCTACCCCCCTGGATGGGAGACGTGGTCACCATCCCACTCTTGGGGGCTTTCTCTCTCCCGGGGCTGGCCCGGCTCTGCACGGGCGGGGAAGGGGGCACCAGTCAGGACCTGCTTTATCCACACACCTTACTGGACACAACAGAGCCAGTGGGAGCGGGTCAGACTCGCGGGTAGAAGGATCCTTCTGCCCTTAATGATGCAGCAGCTCTGGGCCCCCCGGACACCCGGGGAGCAGACATGGGGGGGGGGGGGGGGCGGNCAGCTCCCAGGTCCCGATGGAGGCAGCAGCGTCTGGTCTCTCCGGAGCTGCCCGGGGTCTGAGTCTCTCGGTTCTTTGTTCTCCCGGCTCCTGCCTCCTTCCTCCCGGCACCCCCCGCTCCCAGCTGCTCCAGCCCCTTCCTGTGCCTGCAAACCCCCCCCCCGCAGCGGCTGGGACTCGCCCCCCAGGACAGCCCCGGGCTCTGCTGAGCCGGGCCCCCAGGGGATGGGATTGGGGGTGGGGGGGGGGAAGTCCCGCATGCGCAGAGGCAGCTCACAGAGGCTGCATTTCCCAGAGCACCTGGCACATGCCCCGCCCCCACCCTCTGCTTTAGCCTGGGGGCGGGAGAACAAGGGGGGGGCGGAGTGTGATCAGCTGCTGGGTGAGCACCGCGCTGCTGCTTCTCCATTGTGAGCTGTGAGCCCGGGCAGAGCAGGAGGGTCTGTGCCGGGGAGACCCATTAACCCCCCCCCGTGCCCGGCCCGGGCCCTGCTCCCGCTGGAGCCGCCCTGGGGCCGCCCCGGGCTCTGCCCGCCCCGCTGCGGAGCTGCAGCCTCCAGGTACCGGAGCGAGCCCCGGGGGCGGGGCCGGGCGGTGACTCTGCCCCAGTGTCCGTGGGGGGGACCCGGCATCTCGTTGTGCCGGGTGGGGAGGAAAAGGGGGGAGAGGAGGAGGAGGGAGACCTGGGAAAAGGGGCGGATGGGAAATGTTTGCGCAGCCCGGACATGGGGGGGGAGAAGAGCAGGTGACCCCTGAGGAGCGGGGAGAGAAAGGGGGGGGCTGAGATCCCCTCGGATTTACCGCTGCCCCCTCCCGTGGGGACCCCCCCACCCTCCCCAGCCCGGCCCCCTTCCTCCCTAGAGAGCAACGAGCAACATCCAGGGTGACCCCCCCCCTTCCCTCAAATCCCTGAGAAGTTCCCTGTTCCCCTCCCCCGACTGTGCCCCATTTTCTCTCCACTTCCCCAATGGCCAGTTCCCATCTCAGGTTTGGGGCGTTTCCCCCCCATTTTACCTGCAGTGATTTGTCCTTGTTTGGGTGGGAAATCGTTCCCCTGAGTGATTCCTGAACTGGGCAGAGGGTTAATGGGCAGAGGCTGGGAGAGCCTGAGACAGGGACACCTCTGGGCTGGGCTGGGGGGGCCACTCGCTGCTGGCAACAGGGCGTGGAAAGGCCCAGGAAGGGGAGGGAGGAACAAGTGTCCCCCATGGTGACGGCCCAGCCCCAGGTTTCCCAGTCCCAAGTACTTCCCCTCCCCCACCCTGCCCAACCCAGCAGCCTCCCACCCACCCATCCCCTGCTAGTCACATTCCCAGACCCCACTGCCAGCCCCTCCCCACATCCAGTGACCTGGCTCCATCCCCACTTCTTTCCCCTGTGAAAGCAGCATCACCCAGGGCTACCTGCCGGCCATGTGAATGTGAGACAAGAAGAATCCATCCCATTCTGTTGTTGATTGAATATCGCTGTATAATCCCCTCCAATTTCTCCTCCTTTCCCTTGAACTGTTGAATAGTGACACAAAATCTCCCCAGATGTTGGTGCTTCTCTCTTATATTGGCAAATATTTAGTTTGTGCCCCATTTTCTCCTCTGTTCTGAAATACTGATCTCTAATTCTTGAAAATCTTCCCGTGTTTCTCTCCAGGTGTCTGACTGAGATCAGGGCTCTTATCGTACTGAGCGTGGTTCAGGCCTTGCCTGAGATCAGGTCCCCCAGTGTGCCGGGCACTGCACAAACCCTGACCGAGTTTGGGGCACTCGTTGTGCCAGGAACTGCACAGACCCCTACAGAGAGCAGGGACCTTGTTGTGCTGGGTGCTACCCTGACTGAGCTCCGGGCCCCTGTTGTGCCAGGCCCTGCATCAACACCAAGTGAAATCAGGCTCCCATTGTGCCAGGGAGGCTGTGGAATTTCCTTCACTGGAGGTTTTTAAGACCAGGTTAGAGGTACACCAGTCTGGGAATGTCTAGGGATACTTGGTCCTGCCTCAGCACAGGAGGCTTGAGTAGACGACCTGTCAAAATCCCTTCCATGCCTACATTGAAATAATTCTCTTTTGTGCTGAGTCGTGTTCTACGCTGAGCTGTTTTGCATGCTGCCGTTTGTAATTGGGATCACATCATGTTGTGTAGCATAGTTGTATGGTGCATTGTTTTGCCTCAGTGTTTTTGGTGCCTGTGTTGTGTTGGTTTGAGTTGAGCTCTTTTGCATTGTGTACTTTTGTCCTAGGGTGTGTTAGTTTGCATTTTGTTGCTTTCTTTTCCTTTGTATTGTCATTTTATGCTGTGGAGGTTTTTTTTCAGTTTTTCTTTTTCCCGAATTGCCTGACTTTATGTTGTGGTGGGTTTTATTCTGTATGTTGTGTTTTTTGCATATATATTGCATAGCATCATAGAAATTTAGTCTGCAGAAGAGAAGAATGAGGGGCGATTTGATAGCTGCTTTCAACTACCTGAAAGGGGGTTCCAAAGAGGATGGATCTAGACTGTTCTCAGTGATAGAAGATGACAGAACAAGGAGTAATGGTCTCAAGTTGCAGAGGGGGAGGTTTAGGTTGGACATTAGGAAAAACTTTTTCACTAGTAGGGTGGTGAAGAACTGGAATGGGTTACCTAGGGAGGTAGTGGAATCTCCTTCCTTAGAGGTTTTTAAGGTCAGGCTTGACAAAGCCCTGGCTGGGCTGATTTAGTTGGGTTTGGTCCTGCTTTGAGCAGGGGGTTGGACTAGATGACCTCCTGAGGTCCCTTCCAACCCTGAGATTCTATGATTCTATGATTCTATGAAATGTTGGACTGGACAGAACCTCAAGATGTCATCAAGTCCAGCTCTTTCTGCTGAGGCAGGACCAAGTATATGTAGATTATCTCTGACAGAGGTTTGTCCTACCTGTTCTTAAAAACTTCCAGGGAAAGAGACTCCACAGCCACCCTTGTAAGATTATTCCAGAGCTGAACAACCTTAGCTCTGGTGACACCCACACAGATTTTAGTGGTGAGCAGCTCTGGAGAGAGAGGAGACCCCAGTGAGTGGGCAGCTGGGTAAAGAGACTAAAGTTGGGAGGAGAAACATTGACGTGTCCAAGGTCACCCAGGCTGTCCGTGACAGAGCTAGAAATAGATCCCAGTTCTAGTGCCACCATACTGCTGTTTCAGGTAGTGAAGGTCTCTGCCACACTGGTGTGATAGGAACTGGTGGAAAAATTTCGTATAGACAGAATTTACGCTAGTGCACTCTGATTGGCACCGGTGCACCATGTCCCAGTTTGAAGGTCTGGGGTGGGGGTGGAGGGACAGTGACCTCACTGAGGCCTGGTGGGGCTGGCTGAACAGTGCAGCTGGTAACGGAGGGGCAGTAGTGAGATGTATGAGCCAGGAGCACAGCCCCACAGGACTGGACACTGACTTCTCCTGACCCATGACACACACACCCAGCTGTGTGCAGGGACTGCAGCGGAGGCCAAGACAGCCTGTGCATCCATGGACAAACCACCTCTTCCTGCAGCCTAATACAATGGGGTCTGGGGACCTTTCCAAGCTGCGGGTGACGGGGCTCTGGAGTTACCAGGGTCTGTTCCTGGCTCTGTCACTGACCTGCTTGGTGACCTTCGGGAAGTCACAGCCCCTCTCTGTTTTCCTCCTTCCCATTGTCTACTTGGATTGTGATCTCTTTGGGGCAAGGACTGTCCCTCTCTGTCTGTGCAGTGCCTAGCACAATGGGGGTGCTGATCTCAGTCAGGTTCTCTGCCATGCGCAGCACGATGGGGCCCTGATCTCCATCAGTGTCTGTGCAACGCAAGGCACAGTTTATAGACTCTCAGACTTTAAGGCCAGAAGGGACCATCATGATCATCTAGTCTGACCTCCTGCCCATCGCAGGCCACAGAACCTCACTCACCCACTCCTGTAATAGACCCCTAAGCTCTGGCACATCCCAGGATGGGGAAGGACCATCTGGGGCTGGCTGCAGTCTCCCCTTGCTGCTGTGAGAAGAATGGGGTGAGAGGATACAAACACACCCAGGGGCAGATGGGAAATGTAGTTTCTTCCAGGGGCTTGAAAATGTTTGTGTTAGAGTCCTCAGCTCTTTCTTCGTCTTTGTCTCCTTCTACCACTTTCAGTGCTCTTGGCGAGACAAGGTGGGTGAGGTAATTTCTTTTAGAACCAATTAAAAATCCCTCTCTTTGATATCCTGGGACCTACATGGCTACAACAACTCTTTTCCCTTTGTACCCCCTCCCCCTCTCATCTCTCCCTCAGCTGAGACTGTCCCATGTGATGGGAAAATAAGGGTTCAGTCCTATCACTGGATTGGGTCTTGCCAGCACTAACGGGAGTGAAAGCCTGTGTGCATTAATGACAGCAGCAGCTCTGGGACTTGGGGACTTAGGGAATAGAGATGGGAGTGAGTAGGTTATGTTTGTGCAGGGTTGAGTTACTCATGTGGGAATTCCGAGCCACTGCGTACGCACAGAATTCACGTCCAGCCCAGAATTTCTTCTTTTCGCCTGAAGAAAATTCATTCGGCCTGAGAAGTGATGCAGTTCTGCCTTTCACCCACTAGGGTCCCCTGTGGCACCAGAACAGCCAGCTGGGTTCATCTTCATGGGAAATTGTTGCCCCAACCTATACCCCAAATGGGAAGAGAGTTAGTGGGTGCAACTTGCGAGAGTCCTGAGACACGGCTGCCTCTGGGGGTGGAGACAGGGTGGTCATTCTCTACTCACAAGAGGGTGTGGAAGGGGCATAGGAGGATCAAGTGTCCCCCATGGAGACTGCCCAGCCCCAGGTTGCCCACTCCTTGTCTGCCCCCACCATATCCCCAAACCTCTTCATCCTCCAACTCTCAGCTGCCAGTCTTCCCTCGCTGCCACCCCTTCCTGACTGGCAGAGAACCTCTAAGCCAGGGGTGTGTCAGGGGTCAACCCTCTGGCTGAGGCCTCAGGGCACTTTCTTTCTCGGGGTACGAGGTGAAACAGCAAGAGATCCGATTGTCGGCAAACAGGGATAAATAAAGAAATGAAAGAAAAGAAACACGCGGTGGGGGGAGTGTGGAAACGGTGGATAGGTCCCATCATGATATGGGCCTCTCTTACTTCTGGTGGCTGTGGGAGTGTCTCAGTCCCCTTCAGAGTTTACTGGGTCTCCAGCTCAATCTTCAGCCTGCTCCCCCTTTGAGCTCCAGGGATCCCCACCCTCCCTCAGTGAAGGCCAGAGCCCCGAATGCTGCCAGCCCCCTCTTTGGTGGCTGGAGATGCTCCACAGACTGTTCCCTTCCCAGGGTGGCCCCCCTCTGAGTAGAGTAGGTCTCTCTTGTTAACTCCTGCTCCAGTCCTGGCACGGTTTGCAGGTGTGGAGGAGCTGGGACAGTCCAGACTAAAGCAGCGTTTTAACCGCTTCTGTGCCAGCGTGGGGTTTATATAGCTCTTCACAGGCACCCAGGCCCAGGGAATGGCCCCCTGTCAGCCCCATGCCTGATGTGGTGGGGCGACCCACTGGCAGCATTGCCTTTGAGGGTGCTGCTCCCACTCCTTCCCCTCCCCCTTTACTGCCACCACAATGCCTGTCACCTTCACTTCCTGAGGGGTGAGCCCCAGAAGGTGTGTTTTGTTATCCCTTTCCCTCCCCCCCGGGATCTGTTGTGCACCCTCCGTCACTCACCTCTGTCTCAGGAGACAAGGGGGGTCATGGGGCGCGGGTGATGCTATGCTGGAGATCCATCATCACTGAAGGAGTGGCAGCCTTGACCCCCCCCTTGAAGGTGGCCGGGATGCTGATGTGCACTGGGGGAAAACTGGGCCTTGACTGAGTCCATAGACCATTTGGCCCACACTGTGTCACTATAAAGCCTGCTCTGCATTGCTGCCAAGTGCTGCTGGTGGCGTTGTGCCCGTAAGTCTCTGTAACGCTGTCTTCAGTGACTCGAGAGCAGGAGCACCAGCTTCAGGCAGACTGGTAAGAAGCAGGGAACAAACCCCAAATTGGCTGTGAGGTCTGTATGGAGATTTCACCAACCAAGTATCCAGTGTAAAGGCTTCAGGCACCTTAACAGGATTAACATGGAATCACAAACAGTCCCCTTGGGTCATCCCATATATCTCACCACACAGCTGAGCTCACCTTTGTGACAGATGGTCCCTTACACCAGGGGGTCTCAACCTTTTTCTTTCTGAGGCCCCCCCAACATGCTATAAAACCTCCACGGCCCACGTGGGCAACAATAACTGATTTTTCTGCATATAAAAGCCAGGGCTGGTGTTAGGAGGTAGGAAGCAGGGCAACTGCCTGGGGCCCCATGCCACAGGGGCCACCATAAAACTACATTGCTTAGGCTTTGGCTTCAGCCCCGGGTGATGGGGCTCAGGACCACGGACTTCAGCCCTATGTGCTGGGATTTCAGCTTTCTGCCCTGGGCCTCGGTGAGTCTAATGCTGGCCTTGCTTGGTGACCCCCCTGCAACCTCTTCACGGCCCCCCAGGGGCCCTCAGACTCCTGGTTCAGAAGCACTGCCTTACACCACGAATCACAGAAATCTTCAGGTTACTGCCAGTCCCAAAGGACCAGTCACTTACTTAGGTCAATTGAATCTTATATTTCACAACAAAAACAACACTTTTAGCCAGTCCTGTATTAAGATTTATTTAAAAGGAAATGAGAGTTGTTTACAAAGTTAAAGCAGGTAATCATATAGATGCAGACGAGCTACAGTCTTAAATTTCAAAAGGTAATAGAAGCTTCTCTAATAAGCAAGCTCTGCATCTTCCTTAGGACTAACCCAGGCTAAGCAGCTGGGGATCTCTTGCTTATGCCTAGAAACTTTGCTTTGCCTAAAGCACAACAACAGTCTTTTGTCTTCTTAACATCCCATAATAGTCTATCTAGTGTTGATAGACCTTTCCTGCCAGGCGGGGTGTAATGCATTCTGTTGCCAATCAGCACTTCACCTAGCTAAAGTCTCCTGTCTGGTGATTTACAGAGCCACAGAGGCTCACAATGCAACTAGTCAGATACTAAACCAGGCAGCAACTCACAAGCATTTAATAAAGTCTAAACACTAAACACATTCTTATAATTCTAATACCTGTTTTAACAATACTAACACAGGTGAGCCAGACTGATTCCAGCTCTGCGTTTGTCCATGTTCAATTAAGACATGGGGGCTTTTGCAAGAGCTAACACCTCATCTGCCAGTGTCACAGGGAGGATGGGCAGGGATGGTGTCTCTAGCCTCTGTTTGCCAGAAGCTGGGAATGGGTGATAGGGGATAGATCACTTGATGATTACCTGTTCTGTTCATTCCCTCTGAAGCACCTGGCATTGGCCACTGAGCGAGATGGACCATTGGTCTGAAGCAGTGGGACGTTCTTATGTTCACAGTCTCTATCAGGAGTATCTACTCATTTGGACTCACTGGGGAGGCACAGAAAGAAACAAGGTTTGCTGAGACAAGAAGGCCCAGTCTCAGAGCCCCCGGGGTCACGCTTATCAAAAGCTAAAACTAGGCTCAGCCCTTGAAAGGGGGCACTCCCAGGAGAGACTCTATAAAGGCTGGAGCATCAAACAACTTTGTAAACCTGAGACAGCTGCCTTGGGGACAATGACGGAAAATCCGCCAAAGTGACTCCTTTGATTCTGCTCTTCTCTGGCCTTTGGTTCATAGATTCATAGAACGTGAAGGGACCTCGAGAGGTCATCTAGTCCAGTCCCCTGCACTCAAGGCAGGACTAAGTATTATCTAGACCATCCCTGACAGGTGTTTGTCCAGCCTGCTCTTAAAAATCCCCAATGATGGAGATTCCACAACCTCCCTAGGCAATTTATTCCAGTGCTCAACCACTCTGACAGTTAGGAAGTTGTTCCTAATGTCCAACCTAAACCATCCTTGCTGCAATTTAAGCCCACTGCTTCTTGTCATATCTTCAGGTTAAGAAGAACAATTTTTCTCCCTCTTCCTTGTAACAACCGTTTATGTACTTGAAAATTGTGATCATGTCCCCGCTCTTTCTTCTCTTCTCCAGACTAAACCCAGTTTTTTCAATCTTCCCTCATAGGTCAGGTTTTCTAGACCTTTAATCATTTTTGTTGCTCTTCTCTGGACTTTCTCCAATTTGTCCACATCTTTTCTGAAATGTGGTGCCCAGAACTGGACACACTACTCCAGTTGAGACCTAATAAGCGCGAAGTAGAGCGGAAGAATTACTTCTCGTGTCTTGCTTACAATACTCCTGCTAATACATCCNCAGATCCCTTTCCGCAGTCCTCCTTCCTAGGCAGTCATTCCCCATTTTGTATGTGTTCCTTCCTAAGTGAAGTACTTTGGATTTGTCCTTATTGAATTTCATCCTATATACTTCTGACCATTTCTCCAGTTTGTCCAGATCATTTTGAATTTCAATTCTATCCTCCAAAGCACTTGCAACCCCTCCCAGCTTGGTATCATCCGCAAACTTTATAAGTGTAACAGAGAGACTCTGCTATTGGGAGGGTTTCACCATGTCTCAGAGGGTTACACCCTGGTGGGAGGGGGCTAGGCCTGTACTGGAATAAGGTCACTCTGTGCTTCACAGTGTGGCAGAACCTAGAATGTCCATTAGCAGGGAAAATCCTTGGAGGAATCGACATGTGGAATGGACAAAAGCCCCATCTGAATTCTCTCACGTTGCCCTTCTCATCCTGTCAGGTTACAGAATAACGTCCACATTTCGCTCCAGGTCATTCCCTCCTCTCAGGGGGAAGGAAATGGCAGCAATGGAGCTGGCTCAGGTAAGGGATTATCAGGGAGCTGGTGGTGGGTTCTGCTTGGAGGGAGAGGAGCAGTAAATGCATAGGAATGTGGGAGCTGCTCGAGGTGGTGGGAAGCAGGAAATATCTCGGGTGGAGAAAGGGAGGGGACAGGATGTGACAAACCTGCTGAGACTTGTGTACTGTTGGGTGTGAAGGGTTGTCACTCCCAGGGTGAAGTCTGAGGGGCTTCTGGGAACCGCTGTGCCCTCTAACACTCAAGCTGGCCTGGCCCTTCTCACACTGCTTTGCTTGAGATTCAGTCAGCCTCTCTGGACCCTCTTATCACCCAACATGACAGCAGGTGGCGCCATGCATCCAACTAAGCTACCTGAGTGCTTTACCTAAGCCACNTTCCTGGAATACTCCAGGAGCATACCAAAGTCTATAGCTGCCATGGCCTCTGCTCCTCCATGTGTTTCCTGATGTTGTTTAAGCAGGGCAGGCCGCAAGGCAGCTCGGAGCAAGGCTCTTCTCCCATCAGGTAGTTCCCATTCTCCCTTCTGTGTCTGGGTGGCCCCCATGCCCTCCCAAAGGCATATTTCAAGTCAGTATATATGTTCACCGACTGACCTGCTGCCAGCTCACATGCTCGGGTGAGGGCTCTTAGTTCTGCCGCCTAAGCTGAGGTAGAGGGTCCCAGGGGGGCAGACTGTAAAACATCAAACTGAGTAGTTACTGCAAATCCAGATATCTGTTGTCCCTCCACGACCCGTGCAGAGCCATCTGTGTACAGCTCCAGTTCAGCATTTGGGATGGGCACATCTGAAAGATCTGACCGAGGTTTTTCCTGGTGTTGAACTGATATATCCCTGCGGCAGTCGAGTCCAGGTCAGTTGTTCTGCTTNCCTTATTGAATTTCATCCTATATACTTCTGACCATTTCTCTAGTTTGTCCAGATCATTTTGAATTTCAATTCTATCCTCCAAAGCACTTGCAACCCCTCCCAGCTTGGTATCATCCGCAAACTTTATAAGTGTAACAAAGAGACTCTGTTACTGGGAGGGTTTCACCATGTCTCAGAGGGTCACACCCTGGTGGGAGGGGGCTAGGCCTGTACTGGAATAAGGTCACTCTGTGCTTCACAGTGTGGCAGAACCTAGAATGTCCATTAGCAGGGAAAATCCTTGGAGGAATCGACATGTGGAATGGACAAAAGCCCCATCTGAATTCTCTCACGTTGCCCTTCTCATCCTGTCAGGTTACAGAATAACGTCCACATTTCGCTCCAGGTCATTCCCTCCTCTCAGGGGGAAGGAAATGGCAGCAATGGAGCTGGCTCAGGTAAGGGATTATCAGGGAGCTGGTGGTGGGTTCTGCTTGGAGGGAGAGGAGCAGTAAATGCATAGGAATGTGGGAGCTGCTCGAGGTGGTGGGAAGCAGGAAATATCTCGGGTGGAGAAAGGGAGGGGACAGGATGTGACAAACCTGCTGAGACTTGTGTACTGTTGGGTGTGAAGGGTTGTCACTCCCAGGGTGAAGTCTGAGGGGCTTCTGGGAACCGCTGTGCCCTCTAACACTCAAGCTGGCCTGGCCCTTCTCACACTGCTTTGCTTGAGATTCAGTCAGCCTCTCTGGACCCTCTTATCACCCAACATGACAGCAGGTGGCGCCATGCATCCAACTAAGCTACCTGAGTGCTTTACCTAAGCCACTCAAGGACAGATAGAAGACGACAGTCAATTTCCCAGCTCCCCAACCTTGCACACCTGCTGTAGTATAAATCCAGAATTATACCATCTTATAGTACACAGGGATCTGTATAATGTAAGCTCATTAATATAGTTCACCTTCCCCTCAATATGGGAAAGATACGCACAACAAGCTTGTGCTAACCGAGCTGAGATTTTCCCTGGACACTTCACTCAAAATACGCTGGTTAAGATAAAGCATAAAACAAGTTTATTAACTGCAGAAAGATAGATTTTAAGTGATTATAAATGATAGCAAACAGATCAAAGCAGATTACTTAGCAAATAACCAAAAAGTCAAGCTAAGCCTAACATACTAGATAGATATAATTTGAATTAGCAGTTTCTCACCCTGACTGCTGATACAAGCAGTCCACCAAGTCTCCATACACAAGGTAGAAATCCCTTTATCCTGGGACCAGCACTTCCCCCAGTTCAGTCTTTGTTCCTCAGGTGTTTCCAGCAGTTCTCTTGTGTGGGGAATGAGGCCAAGAGATGATGTCACACCCCACCTTATTTAGCTTTTCCATATGGCGGGAACCCTTTGTTCCAAACTCAGTTCCCAGTACAGTTTGTGGAAAAATACAGGTAGCAAAATGGAGTTCAGTGTCATGTGGTCTGGTCACATGCCCTAGCATGCCTTGCTGTGTCATAGTAGCCATGACTCCTAGGCTGGCTGACACATGCACAGGAAGTCTAAGCTCTTCCATGGTCCATTGTCTTTGTTGATGAGCCATCAGCGCTGTCTGGCTTCTTCACTGTTGTACCTGAAAGGTTCGTTGTGGGTGTTTCCCAGAGTAAGCACATTTAAAGTACAGATACATAGTCAATATCCAGAA
Source organism: Platysternon megacephalum (assembly GCA_003942145.1). Taxonomy (NCBI): domain Eukaryota; kingdom Metazoa; phylum Chordata; order Testudines; family Platysternidae; genus Platysternon; species Platysternon megacephalum. Next base: position 34,813 of record QXTE01000984.1, read on the forward strand.
CTTCATATACAAACATAATCCATGCACACAGGTAGGATAATCCTATTCAGCAAATCATAACTTTTCCAATGACACCACACATGACGCATCTATTTCAAGGCACAGGAGTTGGGAATGGAACTTCCCCTCTTTGTGGAACAGGAAATAACCCTCTAGCCAGGGCTGGGAAAACTTCCCAGACTCCCAGTGTTGGAGCCTGAATCTACTGACACTTCATTCGTTACCACCACCCCCAATCTTTGTGGCAACTGCAAACTTTATCAGTGATGATTTTATATTCTCTTCCAGGTCATTGATAAGAATGTTAAATAGCACAGAGCCAAGAACCAATCCTTGTGGGCACCCCTAGAAATAAATCCACTCGACCATGGTTCCCCATTTACAATCACAGTTTTTAATCTATTTAATGTATGCTGTGTTTATTTTGTATCTTTCTAGTTTTCTAGTCAAAATGTTGTGCTGAACCAAGTCATATGCCTTACAGAAGTCTAGGTATATTACATCAATACTATTAGTTGCAACCAAACTTTTTCTCTCATCCAATAAGGATATCCAGTTAGTTTGATAGGATCTATTGTTTCTGAACCTTTGTTAATAGGTACTAATTATATTACCCTCCTTTAATTCTTTATTAATTAAATCCATATTCACTGCTCCATTATCTTGCCCAGTATCGATGTCAGACTGACACTCTTCTAATTAGCTGGGTCATCTCTTTTACACTTTTTAAATATTGGCACAGCATTAGCTTTATTCCAGTCTTCTGGAATTTCCCCAGTGTTCCAAGTCCTAATTAAAATCAACATGAACAGTCCTCCACACTCCTCCACCAGGTCTTTCAAAGCTCTTGGATACAAGTTATCTGGACCTGCTTATTTAAACACGTCTAACTGTAATACCTGCTGTTTAACATCCTTGTGAGTTATTGTTGGAATGTAAAGACTGTTGTCGTCAACATCTTATGATATGACTTACATCATCTGTTTTTCTCCAAATCCAGGAGAGAAATATTTATTGAACACTTTTACCTCTTCTGCATTATTTTTGATAATTCTGCCATTTCCATCTAGTAATTTACCACTACCATTGTTAGGGATTAATTTTGCACTTAATATACTTTTAAAAACTTCCTTCTTATTATCATTAATTGGTCATTGATTTCTGATAGCTTCCCTTACCAATTTTCTACAATTCTCACCTTCTAACTTATATTCTTTACTATTGAGTTCCCCTTTCTTCCATATATTTTATTTGGAGAGTGTTGGAATTCCTACCAGGGAGCCACCAGCAGGGTCCAGAGACAGCCCCATCTCCTATATCAAGCTCTGGCTAGTAGGTATGTGATAAATGTGAAGACCCTGCCTCTGTCTATCAGCTGGGAGACACAAAAGTTCTCTCTTTCTACACTCTGATGCCTCCTGGTTGCTCTAAGCAAGGTGGGGTGGGACTCTGTTAACATGTGCCTCACGGAGCTTCCATTTACCTGGTGCTGCTGTTCTGTGAGTAGTGGGGTTATGAGTGGGGCAGCAGGTACTGAGTGTTGGACTCTTGCTCTTTCAGGGGCCGGTGACTTTCGAGGAGGTGGCTGTGTATTTCACCAGGGAAGAGGGGGCTCTGCTGGACTCCTCTCAGAGAGCCCTCTACAGGGATGTCATGCAGGAGAACTATGAGACGGTGGTCTTTCTGGGTAAGGAGTCCTGTCCCCTCGGTTATTAGAAGCTGTGGGGCTCTAAAGAACCTGAGTAGTAATAACTTTATACCTTTATTCATCATACAAGTTTTGACAAGTTTCCTTGCGCCCCTTTTTTTGCCTTATCTCCCACCCACTAGTATAATTTTTGGACATGTGCCTTTTTGGTGCCGTCAGTCATTTTAAAATTGCATTTAATGTATCCTTATTGGCTACATTAATAACTGTAGCTTTCATGCCTTTTCCTCATTTTAAGAGGAAAATATGCTGCCTGTAGAATTCTAAATTGAGTGAATAGGTCGATGACTGATGCATGGCTTGTGTGACAGTCAGATGAGCTCTTCTTTTGATAGGAGAGCGCATAATGTTGCCATTCAGGACCCCATGGGTGAAGGGATAAGAGAGCCGTGGGAAGGGAGGAGAAGGGGGGAGTAGATAATTCTGGGGTGCCATGACATGGGGAGGGTGTGTGCAGGGTTAGAGCTAAGAAGCAGCAGGGAGGGAGGAGGTAGTGAGAGACGAGGAGAGAATACAGGAAGCTGCCAAGGTACCAGGAGGTGGTGAGAGCTGAGAGTAATGGGAAGAAGGGGAGGGCAGTGTGGAGGAAGGACACCCAGAAAGTGGGCTGGGTGGGTCAGTGGGAGGGAGGAGAGGTTTGGGGATCTAGAGCTCTGGGGGATCCCAGACCTTTAACCCCAAATCCCTACCCAAGCCTTGTTGCTTTAAAGCCTACACTCCAGTTTTATTTCTGTTCAGTTTCACTTCATTATACATTTTTTCCCCAAATATTATGATTTTAACTGTTGACCTCCCTCTCCCACTCATCACCTCCCTCCCCATATAACCTCCCCATCTCTATGCACAGCGACTCTGGCCACTGATCCTGAGTCCTTGCTGCATTCCTCCCTCCCATACCAGGGCCACTACCCAGGCACAAATGGCCACTTTGTTGATGATATCACAGGGTGGTAGTGTAGCCTGTATAATTTTTACACCTATAAGATTACGTATTCCGAAGCCCTTCACACCAGTCGGGCTTATCTCTATACGCTGATACAGTCTGTTCCCCAGTGTTCCCTTCCCAGCTCTGATGCCACAAAGCGTTTACCTCGTGTCCCCCTTCCCAGCTCTGATGCCGCAGAGCCTTGCCTGTGTTGCTGTTCCCTGTTCCTGTTTCCCCCCTTAACAAATATTCGACATTGGTGAGGCCTCACCTGGAGTATTGTGTCCAGTTTTGGGCCCCACACTACAAGAAGGATGTGGAAAAATTGGAAAGCGTCCAGCGGAGGGCAACAAAAATGACTAGGGAACTGGAACACATGACTTATGAGGACAGGCTGAGGGAACTGGGATTATTTAGACTGCAGAAGAGAAGAATGAGGGGCGATTTGATAGCTGCTTTCAACTACCTGAAAGGGGTTTCCAAAGAGGATGGATCTAGACTATTGTCAGTGGTAGCAGATGACAGAACAAGGAGTAATGGACTCAAGTTGCAGTGGGGGAGATTTATGTTGGATATTAGGAAAAAACTTCTTCACTAGGAGGGTGGTGAAGCACTGGAATGGGTTACCTAGGGAGGTGGTGGAAGCTCCTTCCTTACAGATTTTTACGGTCAGGCTTGACAAAGCCCTGGCTTGGATGATTTAGTTGGAGATTGGTCCTGCTTTGAGCAGGGGGTTGGACTAGATGACCTCCTGAGATCCCTTCCAACCCTGATATTCTGATTCTGTGATTCCAATTTCTCTTCCCTCTCCTGTTTGACTCCGTTTATATAGTAATATTCTCAGCTATACCTCAACCAATCATTGTGCTGAAATTTAACTAACCAATTCTAACATATTGTAACATAATTCTCTAACCAATTATATCCCACTACCCTAATTAACTTACACCTAGGAAAATTAATTATACAACAGACAGAAGCAATTAGAGAACCAGACTGATTAACAATGTAAAAGTAGTGGCCATAAAGATAAAACAATACAGAAATGAGGGTTTCACAACCACAACCATTGAGAAGTGATTTCTTGCCAGACAGGATGCTATCCAACTAAGTTTTCTTTAACCATCTTAAGATCTGTTTCTTTATCTGGTGGTGATGGGCACTATCCAGACAGGATCGTCTTCCTAACAGCCCAATACCACCTTATTTCAGTGTGACTGGTTGGGGATGTGAGGATGTGACCGGTCGCTTCCCAGCTTATGGCTGCCCCTGCTGCTTAGCCAAAGGCCTTAGCCTAAGAACAAGGCCTCAGACTATCCTAGTGAGAGAAGGCCCAGACACAGGCGGACTGTGATTTTGATTCTTTGTTTTTATACCCCTGTAAGTAGCTAAGTGATAAAAATACACCTAAGTTCTTAAAGTATAGGCTTTACAGGCAGGCCTGAATATCTCTATTCTAACAGTGGGTTCTACCCCTTCCCCCATTCTGTGTCTGTCTTGTCTATTTAGATTGTAAATTCTTCAGGGCATGGGCCATCTACTATTCTCTGTTTGTACTTTGCCTAGCACAATGGGGACCCACTGTTAGTTGGTCCTTAGGCACTAAGGTAATATGATTTATAATAATAATAACTCTCCTGCCACTTTGAGCCAAGGAAGCTGGCCTTGGGATGTTACTGCTTAAAAATGAGCTGGGGTTAAAACCATGGAATATTCTTTGTGAAAAGTATCCCACAATTTCCACTGACCTCCCTTGTTTTCTTTCCCTGGAGTAGGATTTCCAGTTTCCAAACCTGATGTGATCTCGCAGCTGGAACGAGGGGAAGAGCCGTGGGTCCCGGACCTCCAGGGCTCTGAGAAAGAAGTGCTCCCAAGAGCTGCCTGCACAGGTGAGGAATTGGTTAAACCAACTCAAAAACTGTTTGGGAATGCAGGAAACATTTGGGATGCCCTACAAAGACCTTGTGAGCTCTCCAAGTTCAGAATTGTTCCCTGCATATGTGGAATCATTATGGCAGATGTCACTCATGGCTTCCCTCCTATTCTGACTGACAACTGGCAGCAGGTCCCTCCCTGATCTCACTTTCCCCTGAGTATTCTGGTGAGATACAGACCAAAACTGATCCCTTCCTCTCTCCTCTGTGGAAAGGTTTGGGGAAAATCAGCTCCTGATAGGTTTGATCTCTCCCACACATATTTTGGTTTGTTCATCCCTTTTTCCATTCCTCTCTCTGAGATTTCCTTTCTTTCTGGTGCAGGGAGTGACCTATGTCTGGATTCTCTCTGTCTCCCATCAGGTGATGGGAAGGTGAGTGAGAATGAGGAGGAGAAACCCCAGCAGGAAGACGCTGAGCAAGTAGAACCACATGGAACGTTATCAGGAAGATCCAAAGGGAATGTTTCTGGGAGTTGTGGACTCCCAGGAAAAGCAAAAGCCTGTGAGACTCAGCAGAAGCCAGAGGAAAACTTCAGTAGCCACTCAGACCTTATTACATGTGACAGAATCCACTTGGAAGAGATACGCTACAAATGCCATGAGTGTGGGAAAAGCTTCCATTGGAGCTCAGACCTTGTCACACATTGGAGAACCCACACTGGAGAGAAACCCTACGCGTGCTCTGAGTGTGGGAAAAGCTTCAATCACAGCTCAAACCTTGTCACACATCGGAGAATCCACACGGGTGAGAAACCTTATGAATGCTCTGAGTGTGGGAAATGCTTCATTCGTAGTTCAGCCCTCATCTCACATCAGCGAATCCACACAGGAGAGAGGCCCTACACATGCTCTGAGTGTGGGAAAAGCTTCAATCGGAGCTCACACCTTATCATACATCGTAGAATCCACACAGGAGAGAGGCCCTACACGTGCTCTGAGTGCGGGAAAAGGTTTAATCACAGCTCTACCCTGACAACACATAGGAGAATCCACAGAGGTGATAAACCTTATGGATGCTCTGAGTGTGGGAAATGCTTCATTCATAATTCAGCCCTCATCTCACATAAGAGAATCCACACAGGAGAGACACCCTACACATGCTCTGAGTGTGAGAAAAGCTTCAATCACATCTCTACCCTTATCAGACATCAGAGAATCCACACAGGAGAGAAGCCCTACATGTGCTCTGAGTGTGGGAAAAGGTTTAGTCAGCACTCACACCTTATCACACATCAGACAATCCACACAGGAGAGAAACTCTGCACATGCTCTGAGTGCGGGAAAAGTTTCAGTCAGAGCTCTACCCTGAGCACACATAGGAGAATCCACACAGGTGAGAAGCCTTATGGATGCTCTGAGTGTGGGAAATGCTTCATTCGTAGTTCAGCCTTCATCTCACATCAGAGAATTCACACAGGAGAGACGCCCTACACATGCTCTGAGTGTGGGAAAAGCTTCAGTCGGAGCTCAAGCCTTACTACACATCAGAAAATCCACATGAGAGAGAACTGTAATAAATGCCTTGACTAGGCTGGCCAAAGATTTTTGCACCATCTTCACCGTGGTCTCTCAGCTCCACCAGATGAGTTGCCTGCTTCTGCCTTTTGCAGCTCACCCTTCTTTGGGGTCAGTCCTGTGATCTTTTCTATCAACTCCTTTCCTTTTGAGTCATAGGAGTGTGTGTCCCTCCAGCCAGGAATGTTGAGGGAGAGGTTTGATCCCAACAAGCTACACTGAGGCAAAAACTACCTGTGCCTGACATCCACTTGGGCTGTACATGGCGTTGGCTGCTCAAGTTAGTGATCTTGGTGTAAAAAGACAATTATAGTTGTAGTGCAGATGCAGCCCAGGTGCAGTGGTTGGCATTAGCTTCCCCCTTGACCTGACCTAAACTCCATCACTTTTCCTAGTCTAAACAAACCCTGAGCATCATGGTTATACTGTTCCCCCATTTCAAAGCAATTGCTAGTCATCAAGTTCCCCCTTTGGGAACAAATTGTTTCATTCCCAGTTGCTCTGATGTTGCTTCAGGTTGTGCTGGAGAGCAGATATTTTTACTACCATTTTCCTCACTTAAAATATATTGAACTATAACAAAGAGCAGGAACAGGGCAGGGATAGGGAAAAATGTCATTTAACCCTCTGTAACAACAGAAGAAGATAGGGAAAGTCAGAGGGATTCCCTTATTCCCCATCACCGTCCCAATCCGCCTGTTGTTCAATTGGTTAGGTCAGTATTTTTTCTAAAGGGCTGGCAAGAGGATTCCCTAGTAAATGACTTGGAACTAAGCGAAATACCCATGCATTGGGCTCCCAAAGCAACTGGCAACATCTAACATAACTAACTGTTAACTAGACATCGAGCCATTGATCACTACCTAATATGGAGATATACCTATCTCATAGAGCTGGAAGGGACCCCGAAAGGTCATCGAGTCCAGCCCCCTGCCTTCACTAGCAGGACCAATTTTGCCCCAGATCCCTAGGTGGCCCCCTCAAGGATTGAACTCACAACCCTGGGTTTAGCAGGCCAATGCTCAAACCACTGAATCTAGCCAGCTTTCTATCCACCTTATAGTCCATTCATCCAGCCCATACTTCTTTAACTTGCTCGCAAAAATACTGTGGGAGACCGTATCAAAAGCTTTGCTAAAGTCAAGGAATATCACATCCACTGCTTTCCCCTCATCCACAGAGTCTGTTATCTCATCATTACTTGAGACAGGATTTGGAACCTTTTACCCAGTTAGAGGGTAACAGCCACAGAGTTCTCCAGGTCTCTTCTTTGCAAAGCAAAGATGTCACATCAGGCAGGAGATGTCAAAATCTAAAATGGTGATGGATGTGTGATGGTAGCTTTTCTGAGTTTGTTTGTTTTTTGGTTTGGTTTTTTAATGTAATTTTTGTTTGTTTTTACAACCAATTATTTTTATAGGTGCTGAGGCCCCTTTTCCGTTTGAGCACAGCTGTTTAACCCTCCGGCCTGGCTCTGGAAACCTCCTCAGAACTGGCCTTGTGTTTCTTTCATGTTTGATATCTTTGGGGTTCACACATCCACACTACATGCGGTTCACAGCAACAGATACTGTGAGAAACCTGCTGGGTTAAGCGGGCCTTTTCCAAACTGACATTGGCCCAAAGTCTGCCTCAATTCAGCTGGATTGGGACACGTCTGTATCAAAGGAGTGGTTCACACCTGATTTGTCCAGAGACCTCGGGGGAGGTGTGGTAAGATAGGATAAGTAGGAATTGACAACAATAAAGTTAAAGGTAAGGGTGACAGACCTTCACCTTGCAGGTCACCAAGCCTGTTCTGTTCATTCCCTCTGGCACTGGTCACTCTCAGGCAACATACTGGGCTAGATGGATGACTGTGGCTTTCCTCATCTGAAAGCTCTGCAGCCACTGCTGTCATCCCAGATGTGCATAACGATGTGATCCCACCACTCAGTGCTTGTTTCCCGAGCCCAAAAGCGGCGTTCCACTGTGGTCAGCACCTCCGTGAATGCCACAAGCCATCTCGTGTCATAGCTACTACGTGTGGTGAGATCAATGTCGAACTTGTCTGCCTTTGTAGTTTAAGGAACTCGTGACGTAGCATATTGGTCAACAGTGCCGGATCCATTCCCGCAGCCCGAAGAGGCAGAATGCGCAGTACACCAACTATTGAAAGATGGCACCAAATGTGGATGGAAGCACAGGGATTGCTGGGATGCAAAGCAATGCCTCACGGGCCATTGGGACAGGGCCCAGGATGCCTTGTGACCCGCTCCGCCTTCTCACAACTCTTAGCAGCAGAAGAGGAAGCGATGCTCAGTGGGATAGCTGCCCAGAGTGTACCGCCCCAAACACCGCTGCAAGTGCCACAAGTGTGAACACGCTATTGCACAGGCAGCTGACAGTGTGAACACACAGTAGCAGTTTCCCTTCAGCGCTCTCTGAGCAGCACTGAACTCCCAGCGCTATAACTCTGCCAGTGTAGACATAGCCTCAGAGAGACTGACTGCCAGGATCCCAGGACTGATCCCTTCTGGGGAATGACAAAACCCTGCTAGCCCAAAGTGCTGGATATATCTATGCCATTACCTGGTTCCTAAACTGCAGCTACAGTTCCTACTCCAGGTGAATCCAAAGACCGAGAGGTGCAGAGATCCACCCCCTTATAATCTTAGAAATGTTTTGTTTCCTTTTTCTATTTTTTGTCTGTTTCTTTTTATGAACTTGGAGACCTCCCAGCCTTTCTATTAGATTTGTGTGTGTGTGTGTGTGTGTGTGTGTGTGTGTGTACACCTCTGAAATCTACAAAGGGAAGATGCTAGGAAGAATAGTTCCCCAAATCTTAATATTCTGCCCTATGAAATGACTGAACGCATGCTCCTCACCAATGGAAGCATTGCAAGGAATTGAGCGGTCACATACGTATTGTTTAGTGAGAGCTGTTTGAACTTCTTTTACTAAGACATGTGTTTTGGGGCGAGAGGGCAAGGAGAAGTATTAGCTACACAATAGTGACGTCTAAGGAGAAAACTGTCATTGGCTTTGAGGTTGTAGGCTAAATGTAAGCAATAATTTGGTTTCGGTATTGAAATATTCAGCTGGCTAAATCTGGGTTGCACTGCCTGGGTAAAAAGCTCTGATTGGGGTTTCAGCATCAGTAAATATGCACCTGCCTTCTTGGGTTGCTCTTTTAGGATTTATAAGGGTTGATTTTCTGCTGTATTAATCTGATGGTTTGACTAAATTGACGACTTGATTCCAACGCAGTATCCTTGTTAACTCATTGATTTACTGATTTGACCTGAACTTTATCACTGCATTGTTTAACCCTTAGCTAAGTGCTGTCTATAGTCATTTAGCCTTAGTGATGTGTGCTCTTGGATTTATTTGTTCATGTTAATAAAACATGTAACTGGGATAAATTTGTATATTTCCCTTTAATTCAATCTCCATTTTCTTCATTTCATCCTCTTCTAAGTTAAGGACTGTGGAGCAACAAAAACTGACCCACACCTGTTGCTGCCCCGTTCTGTGCCCATCCAGCAGGAGTAGAGAACAAACCCCTCCTGGAGCAGAGATTGTAACACTGGACTGTAAATGCAGATGCATGTTCCCAAGGTTTGCTGTCTTTCTCAAATCCTGGCATAAGGGTGACACCTACAGCTGCTTGTAATCACGCCTGGCAGGAAGGTGACACCTATGTGCATTCCCTTGGGAGACAGGGGGGCCTGGGAGACTCTGGACACTGGGGGATATTTACCCAGAGCTCAGGAGCAATCTACTTAGGGGTGATGTAGTAGAAAAGAGCTGGGCGCTGCTTTCCCCACTTCTTTCTCCTTATCCCCTTTTGGTCTCTCTCTCCTCTTTCCCCTTCCCCCTCCCCAACCCTCTGGCAGGGAGACTTGGTCACTTCCCTGCTCCCAGGGGCGCTCACTCTCCCGTAGCTGGATTGGCCCCTGCGAGTGCTAATAGGAGCGAGAGCCTGGGTGCGGATCAGTCCCTGAAGCAGCTCTGGGACACACAGAGGCAGGAGGAGGAGCAGAGATGGGGCTAGTTCCCACCTCAGA
>QXTE01000985.1:0-44791 GCA_003942145.1 Platysternon megacephalum
CATCTCTCCTCCCCTTAGCAATTGCAGGAGCTGATCCAGCCATAGGAGAGCAAACACCGTAGAATGGCTGTCTGTCCGCCAGAGGGGGAGGGACAGGAGATGGGAAACACAAGGAGAAAAGGGAGAGGAATGATTAATAGGGGCAGTGAGAGAAATAATTGGGAGGAGAGATTCCCAGATCTTTAACCTACCCCCACACACTTACTGCAGCATCCGTGGGCAGATTCACTTTCCAGTGAACAAGGTGAGGTGCAGGGAGAGGAAAAGCCGATTCCTGACTCTCCCTGTGCCCCCGGCTGTGGGAGTGTGCTGCCCTGGGGACCATGTCAGGGGAAATCCCCCCAAGTCACTCCTTTTGTTCTGCTCTTGTCTCGTATTTGGTTCCCAGACTTTGTCACTGGGAGGGTTTCAAAATGTCTCGGTTGTTTAGTGCTAGTGGAGTGGGCTGGGTCAGTGGAGTAATAAAATGACCAAACATTTCCTCAGTATAGAATCGTAGAACTGTAGGGCTGGAATGAACAATGAGAGGTCATCTAGTCCACCCTCAACACTGAGGTGTTTGTCCAACCTGTCCTTAAAAATCTCCAATGATGGCGATTCCACAACATCCCTTGGTAACCTATTCCAGTACTGAACTAGCCTTTGTCACAACTGAGTCACATGGCTGGCTCAGATTCAATTTGTGATCCACTGTAACCCCCAGATCCTTTTGAGTAGTACTGCCCCCTAGCCACTTAGTCCCCCGTTTGTAGTTGTGCATTGGATTTTCCTTCCCTAAAATGTAGTACTTTGCAGAGTGGATACAAATCAATCTTTAAAAAAAAAAAAAATTTCAAACAATTGGAATTTTTTGATAGGTTTTTTCCTCAAAAAGCATTTTATCTAAAGATAGATACCTTATAGCTCAAAGATATCTCATCATGGAATAGGAATTATAAATTCTAATTCTATAGTATGAGACAATATATTCATGTAACGTTTAAGAAAGGTTTTGTAAATGAGTTCATGGATTAGGGACCCAATCTTATGGGGTTTCAGGGACTTCTGTATCGATTACTGAGGTTAATCTTTCTATCTACCCAATGAGGCTCAGTGCTCAGTCTAGAAGATACCATCAGAGATGGTTAGTTTTGCAATTCTCAAACTGTGGATTTGTGTCTCCAGAGATAACATGCTTGTTAACAGCAAAAATGTTTTTAAATAAATAATATAGAGAGGTGAGAAATAACAGACCTCAAGCTTATTGTCCCTCTGCAAATTTGTGTACACAGAGTCAATCCCTTACCTCTCTCTAAAAGTGCAAAGTTTCAAAAAGTTCAATGAATAGAAGATTGTTGGGGGCAGAATACATCTGGACAAGGAGAAGAAGTCTGGAGATAAATGTGAGAAGAGAGGGACAGGTAGTAGAAACAAAAGTGAAACTGTTCAAGCAGCATATTCCAGAAGTCTTGAGGTCTTTCTGACTGTAGCCTTCATTGATTTGAGATCTACCATACCGTTCTCTCACTAGAAGGGAAAACCTATAATGGCAGCAGGCTGTAAAAGAGACCCAGTTTGGGAATATTTTAAGGGAGTTCCTCTACCTGTGGGTAAGACAGGCAGGGGTGCAAAATGCAAACAGTGCAACAAAGAAATGCAAGGCCTGATTGCCCGAATGAAACAACATCATGAGAAGTGTTCCTTCTCAGGAGGAAGCTGCATTGAAGATGCCATAGGATCTTGGCTATCTTGAGACCCCCTTCGTGCACAGGCAGGGTGACCAGGGTGGGCATAGAGGTCAAGAGGACATTGAAAAGGGTTTCCCCTCCTACTCCGCCATCTCCTGCACCTCCAGCCCCAAGTTCTCGGCCACGTGCCGAAGTAGCGCTTGATGCTTCCTAAAGTCATCCAGTGGGCTAGCCTTCGAAGGTCCCGCAACCGCTTTGTCTGGGCTGTGGGAGGTCCTGGGGTGTCGACTGCCACTGGGGATGGAGGCAAAAGGGTGGGCATGGGTTGTGTCTGCGAGCAACAAGAAGGACAAACAAGGTCACACCTCCTCGACTCCCAAGAACAAAGAGGACAAAAGGCTCGACCTATTTGGGAGAAAAGTTTATTCTACCACCAGCTTAAAATTTCAGGTGGCAAACCATCAGGCCCTGTTGGGCAGATATAACTTTAACCTCTGGGACGGTCTCAAAAAGTTCCAGGAATCCCTCCCACAAAGCCTAGCCCAAGAGTTTGGCACCCTGGTGGAAGAGGGTACCGCGGCGGCCAGATGCTCCCTGTAGATGGCATGGGATGCGGCAGACTCAGCGGCTCGGGTGGTCGCATCAGCGGTTGTTATGCAGTTCCTGGTTCCACATGGTGGGCTTCTCCCAGGAGATGCAGGCTTCAATTCGAGACCTCCCCTTCAACAGGGTTGGTCTTTTCTCCGAGCAGATGGATGCCAGGCTGCACGGGTTGAAGGACACTAGAGCTACCCTTCGCTCGTTGGGCATGCACACGCCACAGTCTGCTAGAAAGCACTTCCGGCCGCCCTGGCCGCCAAGACTCTAGCAACCCCGTCAGGGCTCTGCAATACGAAGGAATGCTCATTTTAGTTGTCGATGCCCTTCTTCCTCCTGCTCACCTGTGCAACCGGAACCCGCTAAACATCTAGGGGGCCAAAAGTGCTCATTTTGAGGGTGTGCCCAAAAGCGACACCCCAGTCAGCCACCTGGATCATTCCCGCCTTTTCCTCAACCGCCTCTCTCCCTACCGTTTGGCCTGGTCGCAGGTTACGTTGGACTGCTGAGTCCTGGACGTAATAGCTCGGGGCTATACCCTGCAATTTTTGGCCGCCCCTCCCTCCCACTTCCCTGTCCCTTTTCAGGGACCCTTCTCATGAGGAACTACTCATTCAGGAGGTCGAAAAGCTCCTGGACTTGGCGGCTGTGGAGGAAGTTCCTTGGGAAATATAAGGAAGAGGATTCTACTCCTGCTACTTCCTAATCCTGAAGGCCAAAGGGGGCCTAAGACCCATCCTGGACCTGCATCACCTCAACAAGTCTCTCAAGAAGTTGAAGTTTCGCATGATCTCTCTGGCCTTCATCATCCCTTCCCTGGATCTGGGAGACTGGTATGCCACTCTCGACTTAAAGGATGCTTACTTTGATGTCTACATATTCCTGGGACGCAGGCGTTTCCTGTGTTTCATGGTAGCCGGGTACCACTTCCAGTTCACAGCACTGCCCTTTGGCCTGTCCTCGGCTCCCAGAGTGTTCACAAAATGTGTGACACCAGTGGCAGCTTACCTGACACGTCGAGGAGTCCAGATCTTCCCCTATCTCGACGACTGGCTCATCAAGGGCAGGTCTCCGGGGCCGGTGCAAAGGAGCCTCGATCTGGTGCGCTCCACCTGCAGTGACCTGAGCCTGCTAATAAACACAGGAAAGTCCACGTTGATGCCAGTCCAACACATAGAATTTATTGGAGCGGTTCTCTATGACTCCGCGGGCCAGGGCCTGCTTTCCGGAGGTGCATTTTTGGGCCATGTTGGACCTGATTTCCCACGTAAAGAGCCACCTGCTCTCCACACCCCGCATGTGCCTGTGACTTCATCTGCGGCCTCTGCAAGCATGGCTGGCCTCGGTCTGTATCCCCAGCAGGCACGCCCTGGACCGAGTCGTCACGGTGCCGAGCCACATCCCTGGACTGGTGGCTGGATCCCAAGTCGGTGCTGCAAGGAGTTCCCTTCATGACCCCATCCCCGTCGCTCACCCTGGTCTTGGACATGCAGGTCCTGACAGACAATACCGCCACAATGTAGTACATCGACAGACAGGGCGGTGCCAGGTCTTCAGCCCTTTGTTGGGAGGCACTCAGCCTCTGGAACTTCTGTGTGCCGCGTGCCATTGATCTGGTAGCCGCCCACCTGCCTGGAACCAAGAACATCCTGGCAGATCACCTCAGCAGGACCTTCTCGTCTCACCATGAATGGTCACTCCATCTGGAGGTGGAAAACCTAATTCTCCATAGATTGGGGACGCCACCGGCGGACCTGTTTGCATCTAGGCAGAACAGAAAGTGCCACGTGTTCTGTTCTCTGCAGGGAAGGGACAAAAGCTCCCTGTGAGACGCCTTCTTGATTCAGTGGTCGGGAGCGCTGATACATGGCTTTGCGCCGATGCCTTTAATCCACAAGGTCCTGCTAAAGATGATGCAAAACAAAGCGAATGTCATCCTCATAGCCCCCGCATGGCCTCGCCAACACTGGTTTGGCAGGCTGTTGAGTCTTTCAGCGGCCACCCCGCTGCAGCTGCCTCTTTGGCCGGATCTGCTGTCCCAGAACCACGGCAATCTGCTGCATCTGTTCCTGGCGACGCTGCACCTGACAGCTTGGCTTCTGCGTGGCTAAGTATGGACGAATGGCAGTGCTCTGATGGTGTCCAGCAGGTCCTGCGGGGCAGCAGGAAACCCTCCACCATGGCTACCTATGTGGCAAAGTGGAAGCGGCTCACGTGTTGGGCCTCTGATTGACACATTTGCGCTGAAGAGGCCCCGCTGCAGCACATCCTGGATCTTTGCTGCATCTTAAGCTCCAGGGCCTGTTGCTATCTTTCTTCAGGGTACACCTGGCGGCCATTTTGTCATTCCACCCTCTGTTTCAAGGCAGGACCTGGGGATTACAGTGGACGAGAAGCTGGATATGAGTCAGCAGTGTGCCCTTGTTGCCAAGAAGGCTAACGGCATATTGGGCTGCATTAGTAGGAGCATTGCCAGCAGATCGAGGGAAGTAATTATTCCACTCTATTTGGCACTGGTGAGGCCACATCTGGAGCATTGTGTCCAGTTTTCGGCCCCCCATTACAGAAAGGATGTGGACAAATTGGAGAGAGTCCAGCGGAGGGCAACAAAAATTATTAGGGTGCTGGGGCACATGACTTATGAGGAGAGGCTGAGGGAACTGGGATTGTTTAGTCTGCAGAAGAGAAGAGTGAGGGGGGATTTGATAGCTGCTTTCAACTACCTGAAGGGGGGTTCCAAAGAGGATGGAGCTCGGCTGTTCTCAGTGGTGGCATATGACAGAACAAGGAGTAATGGTCTCAAGTTGCAGTGGGGGAGGTCTAGGTTGGATATTAGGAAAAACTGTTTCGCTAGGAGGGTGGTGAAGCACTGGAATGGGTTACCTAGGGAGGTGGTGGAATCTCCTTCCTTAGAGGTGTTTAAGGTCAGGCTTGACAAAGCCCTGGCTGGGATGATTTAGTTGGGGATTGGTCCTGCTTTGAGCAGGGGATTGGACTGGATGACCTCCTGAGGAAAGGAGGACATGATGGCTTGCGGTTCTTGAAAGGTCTGGATCACCTCTACCCTCATGTCTGGGACCTTGCCCCCCTCGGGATGTGACTCTTGTGCTGTCAAGGCTCATGGGTCCCCGCTTTGAACCCTTTGCTTCCTGCTCCCTCCTGGAAGATCTCTTTCTTGGTCGCTATAACTTTGGCCAGTAGGGTGTCCGATATCAGGGCACTCACATCCAGCTGCGTCTGCACCCGGCTTTTCTGCCCAAGCTCGTCTCCTGGTTTCATACTGGTCAAGACATATATTTACTGGTCTTTTGTCCAAAGCCTCATAGAATGGATGAGGAACGCAGGCTGCATTTCCTGGACATCAGACAGGCGCTGGCCTTCTACATGGATAGAATGAAGCTGTACTGAATGTCAATGCAGTTGTTTGTTGCTGTCGCAGACAGGATGAAGGGTTGCCCAGTGTCTGCCCGGAGAATCTCATCTTGGATCACGGCCTGCATCTTATGAACTGGCGAAGGTGCCCCTGCCGACTAGCATGATGGGTCATTCCACTAGGGCGCAGGCGTCATCAGCAGCCTTCCTGGCGCAGGTGCCAATCCAAGAAATCTGTCTGGCTACAACCTGGTGAGATAATGCGATGTTTATTGGGGTTAGTTTCCAAGCAAGCATATTCCAAAGCCCTTCACACCAGTCGGGCTCATGTCTATACACCGATAGAGTCTGTTCCCCAGTGTTCCCTTCCCAGCTCTGATGCCGCAGAGCCTTGCCTGTGTCCCAGTTCCCCGTTCCCGCCCCCTTAACAAACATGATTCCAATTTCCCTTCCCCCTCCTGTTTGACCCCAGTTTATATAGTAATATTCTCAGCTATACCTTAACCCAGGGGTCGGCAACCTTTCAGAAGCGGTGTGCCGAGTCTTCATTTATTCACTCTAATTTAAGGTTTCGCGTGCCGGTAATACATTTTAACGTTTTTAGAAGGTCTCTTTCTATAAGTCTATAATATATAACTAAACTATTGTTGTATGTAAAGTAAATAAGGTTTTTAAAATGTTTAAGAAGCTTAATTTAAAATTAAATTAAAATGCAGAGCCGCCAGGACCCAGGCAGTGTGAGTGCCATTGAAAATCAGCTCGCGTGCCGCCTTCGGCACACGTGCCATAGGTTACCTACCCCTGCCTTAACCAATCATTTTACTGAAATTTAACTAACCAGTCCTAACATATTGTAACATATTTCCCTAACCAATTATATCCCACTACCCTAATTAACTTACACCTGGCAAAATTAATTATACAGCAGACAGAAACAATTAGAGAACCAGACTGATTAACAATAGAAAAGGGGGCGGGGGGATAAAGATAAAACAATACAGAAATGAGGGTTCCACAACCATTGATAAGTGATTTCTTGCCAGACAGGATGCTATCCAACTAAGTTTTCTTTAACCATCTTAAGCTCTGTTTCTTTATCTGGTGGTGATGGGCACTATCCAGACAGGATCGTCTTCCTAACAGCCCAATAGCACCTTATTTCCATGTGACTGGTTGGGGATGTGAGGATGTGACCAGTCGCTTCCCAGCTTATGGCTTCTCCTGCTGTTTAGCCAAAGGCCTTAGCCTAAGAACAAGGCCTCAGACTATCCTAGTGAGAGAAGGCCCAGACACAGGCGGACTGTGATTTTGATTCTTTGTTTTTATACCCCTGTAACTAGCTAAGTTCTTAAAGCATAGGCTTTACAGGCAGGCCTGAATATCTATATTCGTAGAGTACTTGTGGCACCTTAGAGACTAACAAATTTATTGTAGCATAAGCTTTCGTGGGCTACAGCTCACTTCATCGGATGCATGTAGTGGAAAATACAGAAGGAAGATATATATATACACACACATGAAACAATGGATATTATCATACACATTATAAGGAGAGTGATCAGTTGTCAGCAGGAGAGAAAAATAAGTCTTTGTGGTGGTAATGAAAATGGCCCATTTCCAGCACTTCACAAGGAGATATAATGAACTGTAGGGGGTTGGGGGGGAAGATAAGCATGGAGAAATAGCTTTACCTTGTGTAATGGCCCATCCACTCCCAGTCTTTATTCAAACCTAATTTGATGGTGTCCAATTTGCAAATTAATTCCAATTCAGCAGTCTCTCGTTGGAGTCTGTTTTTGAAGTTTTGTTGTTGTAAGATTGCGACTTTTAGGTCTGTAATCGAGTGGCCAGGGAGGTTGAAGTGTTCTCCAACTGGTTTTTGAATGTTATAATTCTTGACGTCTGATTTGTGTCCATTTATTCTTTTACGTAGAGACTGTCCGGTTTGACCAATGTACGTGGCAGAGGGGCATTGCTGGCACATGATGGCATATATCACATTGGTAGATATGCGGGTGAATGAGCCCCTGATGGTGTGGCTGATGTGATTAGGTCCTATGATGGTGTCCCTTGAATAGATATGTGGACAGAGTTGGCAACGGGGTTTGTTGCAAGGATAGGTTCCTGGGTTAGTGTTTTTGTTGTGTGGTGTGTGGTTGCTGGTGAGTATTTGCTTCAGGTTTGGGGGTTGTCTGTAAGCAAGGACTGGCCTGTCTCCCAGGATCTGTGAGAGTGATGAATCGTCCTTCAGGATAGGTTGTAGATCCTTGATGATGCGCTGGAGAGGTTTTAGTTGGGGGCTGTAGGTGATGACTAGTGGCGTTCTGTTACTTTCTTTGTTAGGCCTGTCCTGTAGTAGGTGACTTCTGGGTACTCTTCTGGCTCTGCCAATCTGTTTCTTCACTTCAGCAGGTGGATATTGTAGTTGTAAGAACGCTTGATAGAGATCTTGCAGGTGTTTGTCTCTGTCTGAGGGGTTGGAGCAAATGCGATTGTATCTTAGAGCTTGGCTGTAGACAATGGATCGAGTGGTGTGGTCTGGATGAAAGCTGGAGGCATGTAGGTAAGTATAGCGGTCAGTAGGTTTCCGGTATAGGGTGGTGTTTATGTGGCCATCATTTATTAGTACTGTGGTGTCCAGGAAGTGGATCTCTTGTGTGGACTGGTCCAGGCTGAGGTTGATGGTGGGGTGGAAATTGTTGAAATCATGATGGAATTCCTCAAGGGCTTCTTTACCATGGGTCCAGATGATGAAGATGTCATCAATGTAGCGCAAGTAGAGTAGGGGTGTTAGGGGATGAGAGCTGAGGAAGCGTNGCCATCCAGAGCCTCAGAAACAACTCAGACATCATAGTCAAAAAGGCTGACAAAGGAGGTGCTGTTGTCGTCATGAATAGGTCGGAATATGAACAAGAGGCTGCTAAGCAGCTCTCTAGCACCACATTCTACAAGCCATTATCCTCTGATCCCACTGAAGGTTACCAAAAGAAAATACACCATCTACTCAAGAAACTCCCTGAAAAAGCACAAGAGCAAATCCGAACAGACACACCCCTAGAACCCCGAGCAGGGGTGTTCTATCTGCTACCCAAGATCCATAAACCTGGAAATCCTGGACGCCCAATATTCTCAGGCATTGGCAGGCCAGTCCTTGCTTACAGACAGCCCCCAAACCTGAAGCAAATACTCACCAGCAACCACACACCACACAACAAAAACACTAACCCAGGAACCTATCCTTGCAACAAACCCCGTTGCCAACTCTGTCCACATATCTATTCAGGGGATACCATCATAGGNCCCCCCCCCCCCAGGACTGGGAGTGGATGGGCCATTACACAAGGTAAAGCTATTTCTCCATGCTTATCTTCCCCCCCGCCCCCTACAGTTCCTTATATCTCCGTGTGAAGTGCTGGAAATGGGCCATTTTCATTACCACCACAAAGCCTTATCTTTCCCTCCTGCTGACAACTGATCACTCTCCTTATAACGTGTATGATAACATCCATTGTTTCATGTGTGTGTATCTATATATCTATCTTCCTTCTGTATTTTCCACTACATGCATCCGATGAAGTGAGCTGTAGCCCATGAAAGCTTATGCTACAATAAATTTGTTAGTCTCTAAGGTGCCACAAGTACTCCTGTTCTTTTTGCGGATACAGACTAACACGGCTATTACTCTGAAACCTATATTCTAAGAGTGGGTTCTAGCCCTTCCCCCATTCTGTGTCTGTCTTGTCTATTTAGATTGTAAATTCTTCAGGGCGTGGGCCATCTACTATTCTGGGTTTGTACTTTGCCTAGCACAATGGGGACCCACTGTTAGTTGGTCCTTAGACACTAAGGTAATGAATATGATTTACAATAATAACAACTCTCCTGCCACTTTGAGCCAAGGAAGCTGGCCTTGGGCTGTTACTGCTTAAAAATGAGCTGGGGTTAAAACCATGGAATATTCTTTGTGACAAGTATCCCACAAATTCCATGGACCTCCCTTGTTTTCTTTGCCTTGAGTAGGGTTTCCAGTTTCCAAACCTGATGTGATCTCGCAGCTGGAACGAGGGGAAGAGCCGTGGGTCCCAGACCTCCAGGGCTCTGAGAAAGAAGTGCTCCCAAGAGCTGCCTGCACAGGTAGGGAATTGGTTAAACCAACTCAAATACTGTCCGTGAATACAGGAAACATTTGGGATGCCCTACAAAGACCTTGTGAGCTCTCCAAGTTCAGCACTGTTCCCTGCAGATGTGGAATCACTAGGCAGAGGTCACTCATGGCTTCCCACCTATCCTGACTGACAACTGGCAGCAGGTCCCTCCCCATCTCGCTTTCCCCTGAGAGTTTTGGTGAGACGCGGACCCAGAACTGATCCCTTCCTCTCTCTCCTCTGGGGAAGGTTTTGGGGAAAATCAGCTCCTGATAGGTTTGATCTCTCCTGCACATATTTTGGTTTGTTCATCCCTTTTTCCATTCTTCTCGCTGAGATTTCCTTTCTCTCCGGTGCAGGTAGTGACCTATGTCTGAATTCTCTCTGTCTCCCATCAGGTGTTGGGATGGTGAGTGAGAATGAGGAGGAGAAACCCCAGCAGGAAGATGCTGAGCAAGTAGAACCATATGGGACGTTATCAGGAAGATCCAAAGGGAATGTTTCCGGGAGTTGTGCACTCCGAGAAAAAGCAAAAGCCTGTGAGAGTCAGCAGATGCCAGAGGAAAACTCGAGGAGCCACTCAGACCTTATTACATGTGAGAGAATCAACTTGGAAGAGACACGCTACACATGCCATGAGTGTGGGAAAAGCTTCAGTGGGAGCTCTCACCTTCTCAGACATCAGGGAATCCACAGAGAAGAGAGACCCTACACGTGTTCTGAGTGCGGGAATAGCTTCAATCAGAACTATACCCTTATCAGACATTGGAGAACCCACACTGGAGAGAAACCTTACACGTGCTCTGAGTGTGGGAAAAGCTTCAATCAGAGCTCAAACCTTATCAGACATAGGAAAATCCACACAGGTGAGAAACCCTATGGATGCTCTGAGTGTGGGAAATGCTTCATTCATAGTTCAGCCCTCATCTCACATCAGAAAATCCACACAGGAGAGACACCCTACATATGCTCTGAGTGTGGGAAAAGCTTCAATAATAGCTCTGACCTGATCACACATCGTAGAATCCACACAGGAGAGAAACCCTACACGTGCTCTGAGTGCGGGAAAAGCTTCAATCAGAGCTCAATCCTTATTAGACATCAGAAAATCCACAGGAGAGAGAACCGTAATAAATGCCTTGGCTAGGGCTGGCCAAAGATTATTCTTTAAAAAAAATATCACATTTGCGGATTCCCACAGAGTGATCCTTGCACCATCTTCACTGTGGTCTCTCAGCTCCCCCAGATGAGTTGCCTGCTTCTGCCTTTTGCAGCTCACCCTTCTTTGGGGTCAGTCCTGTGATCTTTTCTATCCACTCCTTTCCTTTCCTTTTGAGTCGTAGGAGTGTGTGTCCCTCCAGCCAGGAATGTTCATCGGCTCCAGGTGGGGGAGAGAGGTTTGATCCCAACAAGCTACACTGAGGCAAAAACTCCCTGTGCCTGACATCCGCTAGGACTGTACATGGCGTTGGCTGCTCAAGTCAGTGATCTCGGTGTAAAAAGACAATTCTAGTTGTAGAGCAGATGCAGCCCCGGTGCAGTGGTTGGCATTAGCTTCCCCCTTGACCTGACCTAAACTCCATCACTTTTCCTAGTCTAAACAAACCCTGAGCAGCACGGTTCTACTGTTCCCCCATTTCAAAGCAATTGTTAGTAATCGGTGAGAATGAAATTAAACATGAAGTTAATTAGTGTAATGTAAGAGGCTGATTCTGTGATAACTTTCAATGTTAACCTGAATCATATTGTTTCTTCTAGTTCTCTCCCGGCCCCCTCGGAAATGGTGGCTAATCCTGAAATTAAAACCTCACTCCAAAGGAATTAGAGTGGGGGAATATGGGAGAGAGATAGCATGTACGAGAAGAGAGACCCAGTACGGACTGTAATTATTTCTATTTAAAATGGAATTTATTTTGATAAATTTTAAAATAAATCTTGTGTTAAGAGGAAAATTACTTGAGACAAGATTCAGAGGGGTAGCCGTGTTAGTCTGGATCTGTAAAAAGCAACAGAGAGTCCTGTGGCACCTTTAAGACTAACAGATGTATTGGAGCATAAGCTTTCGTGGGTGAATACCCACTTCGTCAGACGCATGTTGAGACAAGATGTGTAGCCTTTTACCCATCCCCCTCAGTGCTGATGTGTTTTTGTTTGTTTGTTTGTCTCTCCTCCAGTGGTTGCTTTTTAATAAAAAATGTTTTGGTTTGAAAGCAATCTTTATTCCATTAGTTGAAAGCAAACAGAGCCCTGCAAAGCAACAGGCAATTTTCTTAAACCTTCATAGTGCATCGTCTGCACCAATCACAACCCCCTCCTCGCATTACAAGCACTGCCCTGCTGTACATAGCAACAAATATTAGTGGCTTTCAGCTTCAAATTGCTGCCTCAAGGTATATTTTCCCCCAAATATTATTATTTTAACTCTTGACCTCCCTCTCTCACTCATTTACCCCCCCCCCCATATAACCTCCCCATCTCTATGCACAGCGACCCTGGCCACCGATCCTGAGTCCTTGCTGCATTCCTCCCTCCCATAGCAGGGCCACTACCCAGGCACAAATGGGCACTTTTTACACCTCTAAGATTACATATTGGGGTACAACCAGCCACTCCACCCCAGAGGATTTCCCAAGCAACAGAAGGCTGGCATTCAATAAGTTTTAAAGTGCAGTGTGGCCTTTTCCTTCCCTCCTCCCTCACCCCTCCCGGGCTACCTTGGCAGTTATCCCCCCATTTGTGTGATGAATTAATAAAGAATGCATGAATGTGAAGTAACAATGACTTTATTGCCTCTGCAAGCGGTGATCTAACGGGGGGGGAGGGTGGCTAGCTTACAGGGAAGTAGAGTGAACCAAGGGTGGGGTTTAATCAAGGAGAAACAAACAGAACTTTCATACCGTAGCCTGGCCAGTCATGAAACTGGTTTTCAAAGCTTCTCTGATGTGCACCGCGCCCTGCTGTGCTCTTCTAACCGCCCGGGTGTCTGGCTGCGCGTAATTAGTAGCCAGGCGATTTGCCTCAACCTCCCACCCCGCCATAAACGTCTCCCCCTTACTCTCACAGATATTGTGGAGTGCACAGCAAGCAGTAATAACAATGGGAATATTGGTTTCACTGAGGTCTAACCGAGTCAGTAAACTGCGCCAGCGCGCTTTTAAACATCCAAATGCACATTCTACCACCATTCTGCACTTGCTCAGCCTGTAGTTGAACAGGTCCTGACTACTGTCCAGGCTGCCTGTGTATGGCTTCATGAGCCATGGCATTAAGGGGTAGGCTGGGTCCCCAAGGATAACTATAGGCATTTCAACATCCCCAACGGTTATTTTCTGGTCTGGGAAGAAAGTCCCTTCCTGCAGCTTTTGAAACAGACCAGAGTTCCTGAAGACGCGAGCGTCATGTACCTTTCCTGGCCATCCCACGTTGATGTTGGTAAAACGTCCCTTGTGATCCACCAGTGCTTGCAGCAGCATTGAAAAGTACCCCTTTCGGTTTATGTACTCGCTGGCTTGGTGCTCCGGTGCCAAGATAGGGATATGGGTTCCATCTATCGCCCCACCACAGTTAGGGAATCCCATTGCAGCAAAGCCATCCACTATGACCTGCACATTTCCCAGAGTCACTACCCTTGATATCAGCAGGTCTTTGATTGCGTGGGCTACTTGAATCACAGCAGCCCCCACAGTAGATTTGCCCACTCCAAATTGATGTCCGACTGACCGGTAGCTGTCTGGCGTTGCAAGCTTCCACAGGGCTATCGCCACTCACTTCTCAACTGTGAAGGCTGCTCTCATCTTGGTATTCTGGCGCTTCAGGGCAGGGGAAAGCAAGTCACAAAGTTTCATGAAAGTGCCCTTACGCATGCAAA
The DNA here is from genome assembly GCA_003942145.1 of Platysternon megacephalum. Lineage (NCBI taxonomy): Eukaryota > Metazoa > Chordata > Testudines > Platysternidae > Platysternon > Platysternon megacephalum. The sequence continues at coordinate 13,650 of QXTE01000985.1, forward strand.
AGTTTCGCAGCCACTGGGAATCATCCCAGACCTGCAACACTATGTGGTCCCACCAGTCTCTGCTTGTTTCCTGGGCCCAGAATCTGCGTTCCACGGCATGAACCTGCCCCATTAACACCATGATGTGCACATTGCTGGGGCCCGTATTTTGTGAGAGGTCTATGTCCATGTCTATTTCCTCATCACTCTCGTCACCGTGCTGCCGTCGCCTCCTCGCCTGGTTTTGCTTTGGCAGGTTCTGGTTCTGCATATACTCCAGGATAATGCGCGTGGTGGTCATAGTGCTCATAATTGCCGCGGTGATCTGAGTGGGCTCCATGATCCCAGTGCTATGGCGTCTGGGCTGAAAAAAGGCGCGAAACGATTGCTGTTGCTTTCATGGAGGGAGGGAGGGAAGGAGGGAGTGGGGGCCTGACGACATGTACCCAGAATCACCCGCGACACTGTTTTTGCCCCATCAGGCATTGGGATCTCAACCCAGAATTCCAATGGGCGGCAGAGACTGCGGGAACTGTGGGATAGCTACCCACAGTGCAACGCTCCAGAAGTCGACTCTAGCCTCGGTACTGTGGACACAGTCCGACGACTTAATGCACTTAGAGCATTTTGTGTGGGGACACAAACAATCGACTGCATAAAAACGATTTCTAAAAAACCGAATTCTATAAATTCGACCTAATTTCGTAGTGTAGACATACCCCAAGTCACACAGTCATGGTGCCGTTGGGCTGGCGCATCTATGACAAAGCCCTCACAATCTTCAAAAAGCTTTTCCCTAAGGCAGTGTTTAAGGACAGCATAAACAGCAACACGTACAATAATCCGCATGACTTTTTTATGCTCACGACGTGGCACTGGCTCAGTTAGTTCCATGCCAAGCCTCCTCCTAACCTCCTCATAGCTGTCATCCTCGGAGTCCTCTTCAACAATTTGTATTGGTGTTGAGCAAAAACAAGGTGGGCCCAGTTCATCTTCGCTGCTTGATGCAACGCTATCCAGGGCCTCCAGGGCCTCTAGAAAGGCATCGTCGAGCTGTTGAGAGATTTTCAGACAAGAAACAAGTGTAAGTTCCCGCTGCTTGTTTTTTAGATTTACACAACCCCCGGTTCCTAACACATTATACCCCATCATCGTCCGTCACTTCTTAAACATTCATTTACCTGTGCGATGTCTTTTCCATTCACCTTGTCTGCTGGTGACTCCCCTGAGCTGTGTTCGCCTTCCTCCTCCAGGGGGGTGGACGACAAGAGGCCACCATGCTCATCGGGGTGTCTCACAAGCAGTTGGGTTTCGGGTTTGGGTTCCGGCGTATCCATCAATGGCTGGGCCAAAGGGTTCCCCTCGGTCGCTCCCTCCTCCTCCTCGGCACTGTCGCTGAGGTAGCGCTTTCTCCGTGGATGGTCAAAGACTCTCGGGGAGTCCAAAGTTCTCATGGGGGTGGTGAAGGAGTCCATGTTTCCATGATTTCTAAAACACATGTTCTTGGTAAGAGATGGCCTCTTCTGCCTGATGCTGGGACTTACGGGGTGATGGTGCCCCACACTTATTGGCAGAGGGTGCTGGGAGGAGTTCTTAGACGGGGTCACATGACCCTCTTCTGGGCGGTTCACCCCATCCCAGAACCTGCCCTATTTTGGTCCAATCTGCTCTTGGGGTGGTCCTATGTGGCCGAAACCCATCGCAATTGATCGAGGGCGATGGGAGGAGTTCTTAGAGGGGTCAGTGTGTGCAGGGGCTCTTGGAGCTGCCACTTGCCGGGGGCTGGCAGCAATCCTTGGGAGAGATGGTCAGTGCTGGGTCTGCAACACGACTGCCTGGCATATGCCAGGCTGGGTTCTGCAGAGTTGTGGAGTCCACCCCCCTCTCTGCCTGCCACTGCCCCCTGCCTGCCAGGAACGACTCGCTTCTGACTCCCAGACCCTGCTGACCAGCCATGGCTCCTGCCTGGGCCAGGATGGGAACACCCCACGGGGCAGGGAGTTTCAAACTACGGCCGGGGAGAGGATACCCCAGAACCAGCCCCGAGGGTTTTCTCCCTGCTCCTGCGCTCTGCAGGTCACTCCAACGGGGTTCCGGCTCCCAGCCCCCGTGCGATGTGGCTGCTGCCCCCTGGCCCTTGACCCCCTCCCCGATTTCCCCCCGCCCCTCCTCCCAGCACAGCAATACCCCTCAGCCGTGACTTACAGCAGGGCGGGCGGTCCAAGCCTCCTGCTCTTCTCTGCCTTCAATTGTCCAGCATGTATCCTAGGGGCGGCAGGCGGGCCTGGTTATTTAACAGCATGCAGGGCACCAGCCACCGCTGGTATTTCTGTCCTTCAAGGTGCCCCCCGCCCCCAATCCATCCGGGCAGAGGAGGGGAAGGAGCTGGGTGGAGAGTCAGTCCCCAAGATTACTGGGATCCTTTTGCCTTTGGCCTCGTGCCCCACAGGGGCCAGGAGAGGTGTTGTGCACACAAGCCCCACTGGGAGTTGGCGTGAAGCACGGTGGGGCAGAGCTGCTGCCCTGGCTCTTTGCCTGCATGGCTGGTGGTAGCTGGGGTGGGCAGGGCTGGGGCTTCCTGTGAATCTCTGCCCTCCCTGTACAGGCTGCAGGGGGACCTGGCTGGGGCCAGTGCCTGGGGGGGGGAACCAGGGTGAGTCCTTTGGGAGGCAGGATCTCTCCCTCGGGCCTGCTCCTGCTGCAGGTGCCGGGCTTGCCCAGGGCCACGACAGAGGAGACCCTCTGGCCGCAGAGCCCTCCCGCATCTGGCTGCAAGGAAGGAGTCTTGGTTCCCCCTTTGTCCCAGGGAGGTGGGAAGGTGTGTGTGGGGGGGAGTTGGGTGTGGGCAGAGGAGGCCAGCCCCTCCCCCCTGGTGGCAGGGTGCATGTGGCACTGGGCCCCGGACTCGTGGGGCAGGGAGGGAGAATAGGCAGTAGAGCTCCAGCTCTTTTCTCACCTCTCAGGGCAGCCTTCTTGCTCAGCCTCCCTGGGCAGTCCTGGAGCTGGGAAGCCAAGAGCCCAGTTAGTCCCAAGCCACACATCCTCCCCAGGCTGAGGGGAGCTGCCTGCTATGGGGGTGAGGAGCCCCTCTCCCCCTTGACTCCTCCCATGGGACAGAGCTGACTTGTAGGGGAGCCATCCTCAAGGGCGGGGGATGGGGCTGAGTCAGTGAGGGGGCTCCCTGGGGCAGGGAACCCCTCTGTGCCTAGGTCCTCCCACCCCCCCGTCCTGCAGGGCCCCCGCCCCAGAGCTCACTCACCAGGGTCCCGCAGGCTTCGCTCAGGAAGGCCGGGATGGCGGGGGGCTGCCCCCCTCGGCCAGCTGGCTCCGCACGAGCGTGCCCAGGGGCTGGTAGCTGAGGGGTGCGCAGCGCAGCAATGCCACCCTGCACCCCTGCCGGAGAGGGCGAGAAGGGAGCTGGGTGAGCCTCCCCGAGCGCAACGGGCTGCCCACTCGCAGGCTCTGCGCGGCTTGGGGAGACGCCGCTGTGCCGGAGCAGCAAGGAGCCACCTCTCTGCAGAACCTCCTCTGGCCTGACGCTCGTTCCCCAGGCCCCCCCAGCCCCCATCTCCAGCTTGGCTGGGGTGAGGGGAGCCAGGCCCGGGTGCTGGGGCCGGGGAGGGACACTCCTGGAGCAGGGAAGGGGCCATTCCCTGTGGGGCCCTGTTGGGCGGTTAACAGCACTGCCCGGTGCCCAACGTACTCGGCCTCCCCTCAATCCCAGGCACTATGGGGGGCTGCTACTCGGCGGGGGTGGGGGTGGGGGGTGGTCGTTCCCAGACAGGCGCTAGCACACAAGTGAGGGCAGGGCAGCAGCAATGGAGACCCAGTCGGCCTCAGCGACCTGCCCTTCCCTGAGGCCCTGCTTGGGTCAGGTCACTCGCTGGGGCCAGAGATAGACCTGGGCCTGGCCACTCAACAGGGCAGGCTGTAGAGAGGCTGGCTGGGCAGGGAGGCTGGAGGTGCCTGTGGGGAACGGAGGAGGAGAAGGAAACCCCACAGATCTACCCCACAGCTACACTGGCAGAGCTCTGTGTGGGGTGGGGGAGGGTTGGATGGATTAGTGGGGGGTCCTGGGTGCCACAGGGCAGCACTGAGGAGATCTGGGGCTTGGAGGGGGGAGTTTGCATCACCCTTGTCATGTTGTTAGAATGCCCCCAGCCACCTCTGCCCCTATGTGCCCTCAGCTGCACTCACCTGGGCCACCCCGTCCTGTAGGGGGATGAGCAGCGCCCCCGATGCTCTTCTCCACCTCAGCCCCAAAGAGGGACGACTTCTTGGAAACAAATTTGCTGAGGTGGCCAAAGAGCTCCATGGAGGCCCGCCTCAGGCCGCTGTTCTCCTGCAGGCAGGGGGCGCAGGCTGGTTAGCGGGGACAGGCTCAGGCCCTCACATACTTTGGGAATCAGCCTGGCAGCTGCAGAGCCCGGAGAGGTTTCAGCTAGTTCAACCGACAGGACAATTCCCTGCAAACTCCCCTCCTCCCTGCTGGGCCCCAGGGCTGCCGAACAACGGTGGGCCCAGGGCCCAAGAATGATTCGATCCCTGCCTCCCCTGGCAGAGGAGCTGAGCTGCCCCACAAGTCCAGGAACATGCCTGCATTGGACACTGAGGGCAGGTCCTGAGCATCTCCCTCTGTGGGGTGCCCTATAGCGCCATGGGGCCTGCCCCGCTTGGTACTTACATCCTCAAAGAACGTTCTCGCCTGCAGGGCCAGCGGGACAGCGACGTGCGCCTTCAGAGGCGCCTTGGGGGTCCCGCAGCATCCAGCAGAGCCCGTCCATGGCCTCCAGAACGGTGCGGGGATCGCAGCATTCGCATACGGCGCGGACAGAGCTCCCCAGGACCTGGTCTCACTTCTTCCTGACCTGCAGAGAAGGGGCTGGACGCCGCTCGGTGAGCAACGCTCTGTCAGCCTGAGTGTAACCACAGTCCGGGTAAGTCAGCCTACAGCCTAGTCTGCTCCCTAGGAGCCATAGGCTGGGGAGAAGGGGAACCAGGAGCTTCCTACCCAGCCCTCTCTGCCTAGTATCCTGCCATTCCAGACCCACCTTGTCCGGGAACTCGGTCACTGCATTCCTGAGGCCGTGCAGCGCTCTGCCTCCAATGTGGATGTGGCTGTCCTCGGTCCGCTGCAGCATGGCCTTGGGCTCATTCTCCATCAGCAGGGGGCTGCCGAGGAACTAAAGGGACCGAAAGGAGCTGCCAGAGAGGGCTGGGTCCTAGCCCGGCCGGAGCAAGGGGAAGGGCGTATGATCAGGGGCCAGGAGGTGACTCAGATCCGTACCGACTGCGGTTCACGAGGGGCTGGCTTCCGCTGAGCTGAACAGAAGTGACACGAGCCGGGCAGAGCGCTCCCTCTGGTTCCAGTGGGGTGCTCCCACACCCCACCACAGAGCCCCCAGCAGAGGGATTCATTTACAAGCAATACACCCCCAGGACCACCTCTCATTGGCTGACCGGCTATTGGCCCCCCGTTCCATCAGCTTCTGGGCCTGGCTAACCCCCCGCCCCGGTCCTCCAGGCTCACCTCTGCCAACAGGGCGGTGCAGGCCATGCGTTCGCCCTCCTGGCTGGCCTGGAGGCTGGGAAGGAGAAGCTGTGGGATGCTCTTCAGGGCGGGCCAGGTTTGGGTGGGTCACTATGGCCCTGGGAGAGAACAAGAGCTGGTGTTGACGTGTGCATGACAACCCTGCACATGCCGGAATCCGGCCCGGTCCCGGCCACCCCCTCCCATCTCTGCCCCACTGGGCTCCAGAGACTCCTCCAGCCTCTGTCCTCACCTGCTAAGGAGAGTGAACCCCTCGGGCTGGGCCTCCTCCAGCAGCTGCCAGCCTCGCTCCTGGGCCATTAGCTCCACAGCTGGCTGACCCGCGCCAGGGCCTGCACGGCCATGCTGGGAAGAGAAGGAGGCAGGAGATGGGGACGCTTGCTCTCTGGGCGGGGGGGGGGGGGGCAGGACTCCCTTGCTGCAGCACTGAAGGGATCAGGGTGAGACTAGAAGCTGCCCCACTTCTGCCTTTGGTTCTCCCCCCGCAACTGTGGGGGCGGCGGGGGGGGGTGTGTGTGTCTGCAGATGGGACCTTCGCGCTCCTCCAAAGATGTGAAAATTGCCCCTCCTCCAGGAAACTGACCCTGGGGAGAAAAGTACAGGCAGTGCCCCCCTGAATGCCCTGAGCTCTGCCCCCCAGGGCCCACTGCAGAAAAGGGGTGAAGGGGACCTGTCCCAAACCATTCAAAGCAGACAGGAAATAGAGACAGCAGCCAGCTCTGCTCCCCCTCCCCCCCGTCCCCGGCTCAGCTCCCTCATCACCCTGCTGAGCTGCCCACTCTGAGGAGCTCTCTGGCTCCCTGAGTCTCCGGGGGCAGCTCTGCCTGCTCCTCAGCACAAGAAACCTGGCTGATCTGACCCCTCGGTCCCCCGAAGGCGTCGGGGGTCCCTGGACAACCAAGCAGGAAGCTTCCCCCTCCTAGGGGCTAGCCCAGACACTGTGTGGGTGCTGGGATCCATCAGCCCCACACGTTACCTGCGGGGACTGGCGTCACTGGGCAGGTCCTGCTGGACTCCCGAGAGGGGGCAGGCGATGGCGAGGAAGCAAGAGGCGAACAGGTCGTCCTCGCGTCCCTCCAGCGCGTCCGCTTGCCCCAGGGCCCCGATCAGCTCCCACAGGCCGCGTGTGGTCTGGAAGGGAACAGATACAGTCAGGAGACCGTGGCCGTGCGCAGAATGCAGCCGGGAAAGCGGCTGAATGCCAGCGCTGGGAACTTACCGCCGGGGGCAGCCGGGCTGGCTGGGGGCCGCTCCTGTCCTGGGTCTGTCCAGGGTTAGCCTGGCCCTTCTCCGGGCTGTCGTACAGCAGGATGTGCAGTACCTCCCTGCTCAGCGTGGGCTCTGCACCTAGGAATCGCCAGATGGCCTTGGCCTGGCTGGGACGGACAGAGGGACGGCAGGGAAGGAATTAACACAGAGGACAGGCCCAGTTGGTACACACCGGGGATGATGCCCTCCGAGGGGTGACGGGCCAGGAGCAGCAGGTTGAGCCTCAAGGCCCTTCAGGCACTGGCCAGTCCTAAGGGGTTCATACCCTCCTGCCTGGGCACTGCCGGGGGGCTCAGGGGTGAGGAGGTGCCCATCCGGGGGGGGCTAGGGCTAGGTGCTGGGCTGGATCTCCTGAGCTGGGGGGGCACAGAGTGGGGGCAAGGAGAGCAGGAGCTGCTTCCCCATGGGGCAGGGGGCGGGGGGTTCAGGAGGAACAAGGCTCCAGTTCTGGCCACGCCCTGGCTCTGGGGTGGGGGCTTGGAGAAGGCTGTAAAATGGGCTCTGTGCTTGTCGGCTCTGGGCAGGAGGCAGGGAAGGGGCTGCTGGCCCCGGGGGAACCTGGCAGGCTGGTGAATGGGAGAAGACCAGCCTGTAGGGGTGGGATGAGGCGTCTAAAAGCGTGCGGCGATGGGGAAGATGCCAGGCTGGGATTCTGTGGGGAGAGGGCATTTCCCAGTGGGGGGCAGGGGGTGCCCCTGCGGGGACATGCTCAGTGTAGGGGCGTCTGTGGGGGCGATGCAGTTAGGCTGGCCCCTCTCCTGCCTCAGCCTGGGGGGATGCCCTGCCGGGAGCGGGGGGCCATGCTGACAGAGGGGGTGACCCTGCTCACATGGGGTCTCGCCTGGTCTGTGTTGTGATGGGGGGGGCCTCCAGCCAGCCAGCCAAGCCATTGCACAGCCGAACCGGGGGGGTGGGGGTGGACTGGTTAGCAGTGCACAGAATGAAGTGGGGGGGGGGCAGCTGTGTTAGGAATAGCTCCGCTGGGGGTCCCAGAGCACACGGAGCCCTCCAAGGGCCAGGGAGGAGAATGGTGACAGCATGTCAGGGCAGGGCTGTTCCCTGGGGGCCTGTGTGCAAGGGGAGGGTCTGTGCTGCGTGTAACCGTGGGGCTGTGGAGTGACCCCATTAAGGGGGGGCCCGGAGGCTGGAGGGGGGTGTTTGATCCTTTCCCCGGGGCCGGCGCTCACCGTTTGTAAGGCCAAGGCACGTTCAGGAGGATGCTGACCGCGGTCTTGGTGCGCTGTCTGGCCAGTAGGTGGAGGATGTCTCTCGTCCCACCACTCAGCCGCGCTCCCCGGGGTGGGCTCAGTGTGTAGGAAAGAGCCGCGTGGAGATCCCGCACCTGCGGAGGCAAAGCAGGGGCTGAGACCCTACCCCTGCTGTGGGTGGCTGGCAGGCAAGGGCCAGGAGGAGCTGGGCAGGCTCAGAAACAAGTCAGCGGTCACATGGCCCGGCGGCGGCCATGGATAAACTCTCCTAGCGAGTGACGGAGCCGAGGGGGGTTCTGGGTTCGGTACCTTGAAACCCCCACCCGTGATCCAGCTCCGTCGCACTAAGGGTCCCAATCCCGCTGCCCAGTGACACCCCACCCCCCGGCTATCCCGGCTGTACCTCCCCTGGTGACAGCACGCCTGTGCTGCTTCAGCACCGGAGTGGGATCTAAGCGTCTGGGCTCCATTTCCATCCTCTACGTCAATCCGTGTCCATTGGGCAAAGAGTCAGTGGACACGGGGGACCCCACTGCAGGCTCTGTTCCCCCAGCTGGGGGATGGGTCTGGAGATAGGGCACATTTCCCAGGGAGTGAGTCGGGTAAGCCAGACTCCTGGCATCAAAGCCTGCAAACGATTCCAGGGCCGTGCCCAGCGGCCGCCCTGCAGACCGGGCATGGATGGGTCCCATTGATCACTGATGGTGAGAAGGGACGTCTCCTCGCCACATCCTCCCTCGTGCCCCAGGAATTCTAGGCACGGGGCAGGAGGGAGCTGCCCGTGATGTCAGCATGGTGCCTCCAATGCCCAGCCATTACTTGGCCCTGCAGCTCTGATTCTTGCTCTCTCCGCACCGCCTCCATGACGCCCCCCAGGTGGTCAGCACCCTCCCCGTTCTCCAGCAGGCCCACCAGCAGGGTGAAGCTGAAGGTCATGAGGTCCCGCGACGGCAGGTGCTTCGCGATGAGCTGCAGGGAAAGGCACGGGCCGAGTGTGAGCAGCGAGCCCCGGCCCGGGGAGGTGGGTTCGCTCTTCAGGGAATGGGGACAGAGGCACTGGAGCCCATACCCAGGAATTTCCATCTGCCGGCTGCTCATCGAGGGCAGGAGACAATAACCCCCCTTTCCCATGGGTGTGTCTGTCTCTCCAGCCACAGTCTCTTTTACTCACCATAGCAACATGGGCAGGGCTCTCTCTGCAGCTGCATCCTTCTGCGTCTTGCTCAGCACGGTCACCACCGCCCCTGTCTTGGTGTGCACGACGGCTGCACAAGAAACCAGCAGCACTCGGGGCTGGATTCTTCCCCCTCCCCGTCCAGCCAGGTCAGAGGCGCCAAAGAGCCAGACTCCGGCCGCAGCTGGGAACGCCCAGCTAGGGTGAGCTCTCAGCTGGCTCCTGGGCCAACTGCCCAGCCTTCACCCTGATGTAGAAGGTGTGTTGGGGCTGGGGTGGGATATGGGGAGGTCCCAGATGGTCCCAGGAACCTGGTGAAGGGCAGATGCCAGGTCAGCCCGGTAGGTACCAACCCCACTTCTGCTCTGTGTCCCTCTGGTCAGGGCCGCGATGAAGGCGCCATGTTCTCTCTGCAGCCCTGCTCGCTAGGGAACGGCCGGGGCTGTGAGGGCTGAGAAGTGGCGACTGCTTCCGCTTCATCTTACCTTTGCAAGGCGTGAGGAGCCAGTAGAGAGCCTGAGCTGCCCAGTATCTGGTGGCCTCCTGAGCATGGAAGGCCTGGCTTGTCAGCAGCCCGGCCATGTAGCCCTGCTCTGCCATGGGATTTAGGTCCTAATGGGCCACCGAACAGAAAATCAGGGCATGGCTTGGGGCGAGCCCAGCTCTGTCTGTATCACCCCCCCCCGTGAGTGCTGGGGGGGGCAGCAGGGTCTGTGCTGCTCACCTCGGTGATGGCTTTGAAGCGATAGGACATGAAGAGCCGGGCGCTGGATCTCACAGCTCGGCTCCTCTCCTGGGCCCGGGGAGAGCAGACCCATGGCTGCAAGTGCTGGGGAGCAGGGAGAAAGTCATGTGAGTGGCAGCAATGCCGGGGCGACCCCCAGAACCTGCTTCCTGCCCCAGCAGGGAGAGGACATGGAGCATTTAACCCCTTCCCCTCCGCTTCCGGACACTGGAACTCAGCGCTCCTCTCCTGTCTGGGGGGCGTTGGGACAGGTCTGAGGCTCTTGGGCTCAGCGCTTGGAGGATTCTCCCCATTGATCCTGTGGGGTCTCGGGGCTGTTTCCTTCAGGGGAACAGGGGCTCCAACCCAAATTTAGGAGGCTGAAGTGACACCCCTGGAGCAGGCCTAGGATTGTCTTGCTGGATCCCAGGGTTGGGTGTACGCCCCGTGGGGACTGGCTAGTTCACAGCAGCTGGGAGGCCTGCTCAGCCCCCTCGGGATCAACTGGAGCCTTCCCTCTTGTGGGTCGGCTAGAACCTGACCAGCCGGCCCAGCCCCCGATGGCCAGTGCGAATGGGCCCCTCCCCTCTCCCTAACATACCAGAAACAGATGCAGTAGCGTGGTGGGGATCAGGTGTTGCTCCAGGAACGTCTGCAGCACAAGATCCAGGCCCTCCTAGGGCAGTTCTTGGAGCGACTGGAGCAGAGAGAAGCAGGGAAGTAAATAGCAAGGGAGGTGGGGTGCACGAGGCAGGGGGACGAGTGGATCCCCCTTGTCTGGAGCCAGGTGCTGTTGGTATTCGGGGTCCCTTTACCCAGGTGATACTGATCCCCCTGCACATAGACATGGGTCTCACCTGGACCACGGGCTGCCCTTCCCCAAAGAATCCTTCCTCCCACCTGGGCTCCCCAACACATGGACTGTGGCTGGGCTCTGGAGGGAAGGCCTCCTCCCTCCCCCACTGGAGGGGCCCCAGCTGCCCCCCAACACCCCGCTGGCTCGCCAAGGGCTGAGCTGTTCATCCCCGCTCCCGCCAATCTCTGTTTCTGTGGCAGGGCGAGTCGTGGCCTGGCCGTGTGGCTGTCCCGACTCAATGCTTTGCTCCCTCTGCACCAAATGCTATTTAACGCTCTGGGCCAGAGCCTCAGCGGGTGTAAACTGGGGGTAGGTTCTGGCTCCCTGTGCCAAGAAGCCAGGGTCATTCTGTGCAGTCTCACAGTCCCTCACCCCGAGAGCTGTTCTCCCTGCCAACCCCACCGCAGAGTTAACTGCGCAGCCACTTGTCACCAGCCCTTTGGAAAAGAAACCGAGGGGCTGGATTCGGCTGGACACGCAGCTCTCTGCATCGGGCCGGGGGCCAGCTACTCAGCAGGGGGGTGGCTGAGTTGCCCAGCCAAGGAGGCAGGTGGAAGCTGCAGCTTTGTCCAGGCCTCACGAACCTCTGCCCGGAGAGCGGAGCTTTCTGCCACCTCCGTCCCTCTCAGCTTCGCCAGGGCTGGGCGCTGAATCATGGCGCGGGCGATACACGTGCTGATGGTCTCAGCCTCCTGTTCCTTAGCCAGGCGAGGCTCAAATTTCCTGATTGGAAGGAACGGAGCAGACGGGGCCATTAGAACGGAGACAGGGCCCGGCAGGAGTCAGGTGGGGTTTGATGGCACAAGGGACAGCTCCCTCCTTAAGCAGCAGAGCTCCAGGGGGCATCTCCAGCAGAGCCACCGCCCAGGGAATGGTCCTGTCTGGAGATGCCTATGCCCCCTGGGCCCGGCAGGGGCTCTGCTGGGGAAGTTGCTCTCCGGGTCTGATCCTGGGCCCTGCTCTGCGGCTGCACCCATTCACAGCACTTCATGCTGACGGGAGGGGCTCCCTCTTACCAGGCAATACGCAGAGATGGGGCCCGGCTGGATAAAGTGACCCGGAGGCCGAGGAGGATATAGCCCGTTAGTGAGCCACCAGGGAGAAACATCCTCCGGTTCTTATTGCAGCTCGTCCCTCCCCCACTTCCTCTCCCTCCATCTGCCCCTCCCCGGCTGCTGGGCTCCACAGGTGAGTCAGGCCCCATGGACGTACCCTACGTATGAGATGGCCAGCAGGGCATGCTGGTGATCGGGGCTCTGCAGCCGGGCCTGGTCCTTGCCTCTGAGCATCTCCTGCAGCACAAAGCAGAGAGTCAAAGGCAAAAGAATTGGGGGGAGCCCGGTTCCTCAGCGAGACGTGGAATCTCCAAACGCTGTTTGATGCCCCCACCGACCCTCAGCCCCCAGCATGCCGTGCACTGGGGCACAGAGCTGGGAAGATGGGCTGGGAGCAGCCATGTGGCCAGAATGCAGCAGACATTCCCAAGAGCCCCTATTTCACCATTCCTGATGCACATCTGGAAACTTCAGCATCTGCCACGGAGCAGGGAAGGGGGCTCTGGGCAGAGGCGATTTTGTGACGGGGAGCATTAGAGTCCTGAGCAGCTGAGGTCAAATATTTCCCTGCAAACCAAGGGAGGCTGTGCCTGTTACCTCCTCAGGATCATGTCCCGGAGTGAAAACCCTTGGAGTTAATCCCCAGGGCACTTTCTGGGTGCCAGGCAGATCCCTCAGACGTGGGCTGGGGAATCGTCCCAGGTGTAAGCAGCATGAATCCGCTAATGGAAATAGTGTCATTTAATTCGGGCATGGGTAATCGCACCAGAAGAATCTGGCATCAGCACTGGGTTTGCAGTGCCCAATGTAGAGCCCTGGGCACCCGGGCGCCAACACAGCACATGGCCCTTCAACGCCAGAGACTCTGGCATGTGCGTCTGACCTAGGGCCCCCTCCCAGGCCCCCAGCGGGCTCACTCCCCAGCAGGGGGGGCAGCCCTGGCTCCCCAAGGGAATCCTGCTCACTTGGGTGACAGCTTCACCCACCAGCACGAGGCTTCTCACAAAAGCAGATCTCACCAGCGGGTGCTGGGCTCACGGGCAGGAGGGGGAGAGACCAATGAGGAAACAGCCACAGGCACTAGAGAGCTGAGACCCCAGGCTACAGGGCGAGTCTCTCCAAGGGGGCTGCTGTGCTAGGCTGGATTGCCCTCCCGCCCTAAGGGAAAGGACCTGGCTCGCCGAGTGGAACAGCTTTGCATTCCCCAGGGCAGTGGGGCTCAAACATTCTTACTGACGACCCCTTTCACACAGCAAGCCTCTGAGTGCGACCCCCCTCATCAATTAAACACCCTCTTTAATATATTTAACCCTGGAGGCAAGCGGGGTTTGGGGTGGAGGTTGACAACTCGCGACCCTCCATGTAATGACCTCGTGACCCCCGGAGGGGTCCCGACCCCCAGTTTGAGCCCCCCTGCCCTAGGGGAATAGCTCTGGAGATGGATGCAAGGAATGGGCTGATTTCCAGAGGTGCTGAGCACTGGCAGTTCCCAGAGTTGTCAGTGGGCCCTGGGGCTGCTCAGCTCCCTGACAATCAGCTCGTAATTGTCTGATCTGGGACAGGAATCTGCTGCTCTCTGCAGTTGGCTGGGCTCTCCCTCCCAAGGCGTCCGTTCTCCAAGGAGAACATTCACTGAAACCAAAGTAGCCTCCCCTCTCCTTTGCGCTGGGACGCGCGTATGGGCATCGGAACCAGCGTGGGGCTGAACGTCGGCCTCAAACCTCCGATGGCAAGAAAACAACCCAGAGTTCTCTCCAAACTCCCCCTTCAGCACCAGAGCCTGTCGACCGCGCTAGGGGCCTGAATCCCTCCGTGCGCCTTTTGTGCCCAGCGACACCATTGACTGCAGTGTGTGGGGAAACAGGCCCTAAAGCGTTATCTTCTGATCCCTGAGTGCAGCACAAGCCTAGAGGTACCAGCCAGGGTACAGTCGTCTCTGGGACAATAGCACCACGAGAGGCTCAGTTCCACGTTAACAAGGCCCAGATGGGAGCCCTTCCATGGGCCTGGAATCAGAGAAGAAGCGAATCGAGATGGGGGACTCACAGAGAATGGTGCTGTACCCGTGTCTCCTGTCCCTCCTGGGGCAAAGGGCCGGCCCTCTGAGCTGAGATTAGGCAAAGACAGAGCTCTGGGCTGCTGTGCACAGTGGGCGGTCAGGGGAGGGCTCTGACTTACGTGTGGGCTCAGCAAATAGTGTTGCCGCATGGGAGACAGGATATTGAAGCCTATGGTCTCTAGGACGAGATCCGTGGGGCCGGAGTGGCCCACGTGCCCATAGGTGAGGAGCAGGAGGCTCGATGGAAGCTGGCTCCTGAGAATTGCAAAGGAAAGAGTGAGGAGAAGGGATGGCCTCCAGCTGCTCCTAACTCACAAATGGGGCCAGGGGAGGATTTTTCACCCAGCCGGCTTAGCAACCAAAGGCTGCTCTGCTGCGCTGAATTGCCTGGACTCCGAGGCCCTTCCCAGCTCCCCGGGCTTGGGTGCTTGAGGTGACCCGGCAGCCGAAGGGGACGCACTAGCAGCTGCTTTAATTCAGCCCAGCTCCAGAGATGTCCCTGGGACTACAGTGGATTGCACTGGCCCAGAGAGTAACTGGGAAGGTGGTGGGGGGGCGCAGGTTAATGTCAGACATACCAGCCCTGGTGAGTCTGCCAGGACGGTCTGTGAAATAGCCCAGTTCAGGGGAAGCCCGAGGGTCTGTTCTGCTGAGAAAGGTGTCAGCTGGAACCGATGGCACGGAAGTGTCTTTTGGGCCCTCTCTGAGCCTTGTTTATGGGGCTGCGTGGAGCATGTCTGAGCTCCCCAGGAGATACCCTGGAGACCTTATACAACAGGACCCACCGTCCCCCCTGGCTCCACCCCATTGTGCTGTGATTGCAGCTCACGGAGGAGTGAGGAAAGGGCTCCCTCCACGGAGGCTGAGCCACTGCTTGGAAATTCAGCTCTTCGCTGAACAGGCTTCTGGGAAGCAGGGTCCTCCCTGGCAGGTCCCTTTACCTGCAAAGGCTGGTGACGGGATGGATGAAAGAGCAGAGATGCTAGGTGGGACCGTACCTCCAGAGACCCACCGGCAGAAGGCTGGAGCTGCACCCTGCTGACAAACTCTTCCCAGTGCTCCAGGATGGCGAAAATCTCGCCTAGGTGTTGCCTGGCACACAGCCCAAGCGCTCGGGCGAATCCCTGAGAGACAGAAAGATGGAAGTTGGGAATGCTGAGCAACAAGCCAAGGGGCCAGGATGGGCTCTCAAAGTCATTGCCATGGGCATGGGTATAAGGAAGATCTTTTCAATCCACTGGACCTTGTCCAAGGCAGAACATACACATGTAGCATCAGGGGATTGACAAGGAATGAGGGATCGCTTGACAGTGGAGGAGCAAAGACCTCACCTCTCTTTCCTCTTCTTCTCGGAAATCGACCAGCTCCACCAGAAGCCATCGCTGGGGCTTGATGCTCTCTGCTGGAAAAAACATCAGCACGGTGCCCCAGCACTTGTAGAGAAAGCTCTGCCAAAGAGACACCATCATGCTGGATGCACTGGGCACGGCCTGGCATGCACAGAGCCCACTGGGTATAGTTGTCTGCTTCACTGGCCCCAAGCTGCCCCTGGGTAGCCACTGCTGTTCTGAACTAGGCACTGAACTCCACTTCCTTCCAGGACACTGACCTTGTCACCGGGCCACTTATCACTGTGGGCCAGCTGGCGCCTGATACTAGCGATGAACCAGCCCAGCCAGGTATGGTCCGAGATGAAGAAGAGAAGGTCTTCCAGGAACTGCCAGGGAAAGAAGAGCCAGTTAGAACCGAGAGGGGCCAAGAAACTGGTCCTCTCAATAGCTCCAGGCAGGAGCCCACCACGGCTGGGAGGGGAGGGGAAGAGGGAGCGTGCACTGTCACCCCCCACGTCTCTCCTAATGCTTGTGAATCCTTGTGAGCTGCCCCTGGTGCTTCTCCAATTGTATCTGCTGGGCTCAGCCGCTTCCTCTGTCCCACAATGCAGTGCTGCTGAGGGGCTTCTTAACCCTGCCTCAGTGTGGGGGGGCTGGACTAGATGACCTCTTGAGTTCCTTTCCAGCCCTCCATTTCTCTGACCCTTACCTGCAGCAGCTGCTGCTCCCACTCCCTCTGGCAGAAGCAGGTCTTGGGATCTGGAAGAGATGGGCAGGTCAGTTTCCTTTGTGTTTAGACCCTTCTACTGGGGAGCAGCCTGCAACCTGGCTCTTGTTTGATGGGGGGGTGGGGAGGAGCTGCCGACTCACGGGCCCCAAGGGGACCCATGGCTCTTTGCAAATCGCTGATGGACAACAATGCTCCTCAGACTCAGACCCCTTGATGTGAAATACCCAGGAGTTCTGCTTGCCAAGATCCTTCCCCAGGGTGTGAGGTGTCGGATGAAGGTTAGATACGGTCCTGGAAAGGATCCTTCCTCTCTAGGCATGGGGGGCTGGGCTAAATGAACCAAGGGATATGATCCTGACGTGATCCTCTCTGATTCCAAGCTCACAGCATCATATTATCCTGGATTCAGAGGGAGGCCCTGGCCTCTCCCTCTCTGAGCCCAGCACCACGGCGTCCCCTCCCTTCGCTCCTGCAAGGGGGGACACTCCCTCCTCACCTTCCACGTAGAGGAGCATTTCCGTCATGTAGTTATCCCAGAATCGGCCCGACCCGGCCTGGAACATGCTCATCAGCTGGAAGAGGAGGAACATGGCTGCCCTTCTGACCTGCACCATCATAGACGAANCTGTCTGGGGGGCGTTGGGACAGGTCTGAGGCTCTTGGGCTCAGCGCTTGGGGGATTCTCCCCATTGATCCTGTGGGGTCTCGGGGCTGTTTCCTTCAGGGGAACAGGGGCTCCAACCCAAATTTAGGAGGCCAAAGTGACACCCCTGGAGCAGGCCTAGGATTGTCTTGCTGGATCCCAGGGTCGGGTGTACGCCCCGTGGGGACTGGCTAGTTCACAGCAGCTGGGAGGCCTGCTCAGCCCCCTCGGGATCAACTGGAGCCTCCCCTCTTGTGGGTCGGCTAGAACCTGACAGCCGGCCCAGCCCCCGATGGCCAGTGCGAATGGGCCCCTCCCCTCTCCCTATCATACCAGAAACAGATGCAGTAGCGTGGTGGGGGTCAGGTGCTGCTCCAGGAACGTCTGCAGCACAAGATCCAGGCCCTCCTAGGGCAGTTCTTGGAGAGACTGGAGCAGAGAGAAGCAGGGAAGTAAATGGCAAGGGAGGTGGGGTGCACGAGGCAGGGGGACGAGTGGATCCCCCCTGTCTGGAGCCAGGTGCTGTTGGTATTCGGGGTCCCTTTACCCAGGTGATACTGATCCCCCTGCACATAGACATGGGTCTCACCTGGACCACGGGCTGCCCTTCCCCAAAGAATCCTTCCTCCCCCCTGGGCTCCCCAACACATGGACTGTGCTGGGCTCTGGAGGGAAGGCCTCCTCCCTCCCCCACTGGAGGGGCCCCAGCTGCCCCCCAACACCCCGCTGGCTCGCCAAGGGCTGAGCTGTTCATCCCCGCTCCAGCCAATCTCTGTTTCTGTGGCAGGGCGAGTCGTGGCCTGGCCGTGTGGCTGTCCCGAGTCCATGCTTTGCTCCCTCTGCACCAAATGCTATTTAACGCTCTGGGCCAGAGCCTCAGCGGGTGTAAACTGGGGGTAGGTTCTGGCTCCCTGTGCCAAGAAGCCAGGGTCATTCTGTGCAGTCTCACAGTCCCTCACCCCGAGAGCTGTTCTCCCTGCCAACCCCACCGCAGAGTTAACTGCGTAGCCACTTGTCACCAGCCCTTTGGAAAAGAAACCGAGGGGCTGGATTCGGCTGGACACGCAGCTCTCTGCATCGGGCTGGGGGCCAGCTACTCAGCAGGGGGGTGGCTGAGTTGCCCAGCCAAGGAGGCAGGTGGAAGCTGCAGCTTTGTCCAGGCCTCACGAACCTCTGCCCGGAGAGCGGAGCTTTCTGCCACCTCCATCCCTCTCAGCTTCGCCAGGGCTGGGCGCTGAATCATGGCGCGGGCGATACACGTGCTGATGGTCTCAGCCTCCTGTTCCTTAGCCAGGCGAGGCTCAAATTTCCTGATTGGAAGGAACGGAGCAGACGGGGCCATTCGAACGGAGACAGGGCCCGGCAGGAGTCAGGTGGGGTTTGATGGCACAAGGGACAGCTCCCTCCTTAAGCAGCAGAGCTCCAGGGGGCATCTCCAGCAGAGCCACCGCCCAGGGAATGGTCCTGTCTGGAGATGCCTATGCCCCCTGGGCCCGGCAGGGGCTCTGCTGGGGAAGTTGCTCTCCGGGTCTGATCCTGGGCCCTGCTCTGCGGCTGCACCCATTCACAGCACTTCATGCTGACGGGAGGGGCTCCCTCTTACCAGGCAATACGCAGAGATGGGGCCCGGCTGGATAAAGTGACCCGGAGGCCGAGGAGGATATAGCCCGTTAGTGAGCCACCAGGGAGAAACATCCTCCGGTTCTTATTGCAGCTCGTCCCTCCCCCACTTCCTCTCCCTCCATCTGCCCCTCCCCGGCTGCTGGACTCCACAGGTGAGTCAGGCCCCATGGACGTACCCTACGTATGAGATGGCCAGCAGGGCATGCTGGTGATCGGGGCTCTGCAGCCGGGCCTGGTCCTTGCCTCTGAGCATCTCCTGCAGCACAAAGCAGAGAGTCAAAGGCAAAAGAATTGGGGGGAGCCCGGTTCCTCAGCGAGACGTGGAATCTCCAAACGCTGTTTGATGCCCCCACCGACCCTCAGCCCCCAGCATGCCGTGCACTGGGGCACAGAGCTGGGAAGATGGGCTGGGAGCAGCCATGTGGCCAGAATGCAGCAGACATTCCCAAGAGCCCCTATTTCACCATTCCTGATGCACATCTGGAAACTTCAGCATCTGCCACGGAGCAGGGAAGGGGGCTCTGGGCAGAGGCGATTTTGTGACGGGGAGCATTAGAGTCCTGAGCAGCTGAGGTCAAATATTTCCCTGCAAACCAAGGGAGGCTGTGCCTGTTACCTCCTCAGGATCATGTCCCGGAGTGAAAACCCTTGGAGTTAATCCCCAGGGCACTTTCTGGGTGCCAGGCAGATCCCTCAGACGTGGGCTGGGGAATCGTCCCAGGTGTAAGCAGCATGAATCCGCTAATGGAAATAGTGTCATTTAATTCTTTGGGCTGGAATCGCACCAGAAGAATCTGGCATCAGCACTGGGTTTGCAGTGCCCAATGTAGAGCCCTGGGCACCCGGGCGCCAACACAGCACATGGCCCTTCAACGCCAGAGACTCTGGCATGTGCGTCTGACCTAGGGCCCCCTCCCAGGCCCCCAGCGGGCTCACTCCCCAGCAGGGGGGGCAGCCCTGGCTCCCCAAGGGAATCCTGCTCACTTGGGTGACAGCTTCACCCACCAGCACGAGGCTTCTCACAAAAGCAGATCTCACCAGCGGGTGCTGGGCTCACGGGCAGGAGGGGGAGAGACCAATGAGGAAACAGCCACAGGCACTAGAGAGCTGAGACCCCAGGCTACAGGGCGAGTCTCTCCAAGGGGGCTGCTGTGCTAGGCTGGATTGCCCTCCCGCCCTAAGGGAAAGGACCTGGTTCGCCGAGTGGAACAGCTTTGCATTCCCCAGGGCAGTGGGGCTCAACCGTTCTTACTGACGACCCCTTTCACACAGCAAGCCTCTGAGTGCGACCCCCCTCATCAATTAAACACCCTCTTTAATATATTTAACCCTGGAGGCAAGCGGGGTTTGGGGTGGAGGTTGACAACTCGCGACCCTCCATGTAATGACCTCGTGACCCCCGGAGGGGTCCCGACCCCCAGTTTGAGCCCCCCTGCCCTAGGGGAATAGCTCTGGAGATGGATGCAAGGAATGGGCTGATTTCCAGAGGTGCTGAGCACTGGCAGTTCCCAGAGTTGTCAGTGGGCCCTGGGGCTGCTCAGCTCCCTGCCAATCAGCTCGTAATTGTCTGATCTGGGACAGGAATCTGCTGCTCTCTGCAGTTGGCTGGACTCTCCCCCCCAAGGCGTCCGTTCTCCAAGGAGAACATTCACTGAAACCAAACTAGCCTCCCCTCTCCTTTGCGCTGGGACGCGCGTATGGGCATCGGAACCAGCGTAGGGCTGAACGTCGGCCTCAAACCTCCGATGGCAAGAAAACAACCCAGAGTTCTCTCCAAACTCCCCCTTCAGCACCAGAGCCTGTTGACCGCGCTAGGGGCCTGAATCCCTCCGTGCGCCTTTTGTGCCCAGCGACACCATCGACTGCAGTGTGTGGGGAAACAGGCCCTAAAGCGTTATCTTCTGATCCCTGAGTGCAGCACAAGCCTAGAGGTACCAGCCAGGGTACAGTCGTCTCTGGGACAATAGCACCACGAGAGGCTCAGTTCCACGTTAACAAGGCCCAGATGGGAGCCCTTCCATGGGCCTGGAATCAGACAAGAAGCGAATCGAGATGGGGGACTCACAGAGAATGGTGCTGTCCCCATGTCTCCTGTCCCTCCTGGGGCAAAGGGCCGGCCCTCTGAGCTGAGATTAGGCAAAGACAGAGCTCTGGGCTGCTGTGCACAGTGGGCGGTCAGGGGAGGGCTCTGACTTACGTGTGGGCTCAGCAAATAGTGTTGCCGCATGGGAGACAGGATATTGAAGCCTATGGTCTCTAGGACGAGATCCGTGGGGCTGGAGTGGCCCACGTGCCCATAGGTGAGGAGCAGGAGGCTCGATGGAAGCTGGCTCCTGAGAATTGCAAAGGAAAGAGTGAGGAGAAGGGATGGCCTCCAGCTGCTCCTAACTCACAAATGGGGCCAGGGGAGGATTTTTCACCCAGCCGGCTTAGCAACCAAAGGCTGCTCTGCTGCGCTGAATTGCCTGGACTCCGAGGCCCTTCCCAGCTCCCCGGGCTTGGGTGCTTGAGGTGACCCGGCAGCCGAAGGGGACGCACTAGCAGCTGCTTTAATTCAGCCCAGCTCCAGAGATGTCCCTGGGACTACAGTGGATTGCACTGGCCCAGAGAGTTACTGGGAAGGTGGTGGTGGTGCGGGGGGCAGGGCGCAGGTTAATGTCAGACATGCCAGCCCTGGTGAGTCTGCCAGGACGGTCTGTGCAATAGCCCAGTTCAGGGGAAGCCCGAGGGTCTGTTCTGCTGAGAAAGGTGTCAGCTGGAACCGATGGCACAGAAGTGTCTTTTGGGCCCTCTCTGAGCCTTGTTTATGGGGCTGCATGGAGCATGTCTGAGCTCCCCAGGAGATACCCTGGAGACCTTATACAACAGGACCCACCGTCCCCCCTGGCTCCACCCCATTGTGCTGTGATTGCAGCTCACGGAGGAGTGAGGAAAGGGCTCCCTCCACGGAGGCTGAGCCACTGCTTGGAAATTCAGCTCTTCGCTGAACTGGCTTCTGGGAAGCAGGGTCCTCCCTGGCAGGTCCCTTTATCTGCAAAGGCTGGTGACGGGATGGATGAAAGAGCAGAGATGCTAGGTGGGACCGTACCTCCAGAGACCCACCGGCAGAAGGCTGGAGCTGCACCCTGCTGACAAACTCTTCCCAGTGCTCCAGGATGGCGAAAATCTCGCCTAGGTGTTGCCTGGCACACAGCCCAAGCGCTCGGGCGAATCCCTGAGAGACAGAAAGATGGAAGTTGGGAATGCTGAGCAACAAGCCAAGGGGCCAGGATGGGCTCTCAAAGTCATTGCCATGGGCATGGGTATAAGGAAGATCTTTTCAATCCACTGGACCTTGTCCAAGGCAGAACATACACATGTAGCATCAGGGGATTGACCAGGAATGTGTGATCGCTTGACAGTGGAGGAGCAAAGACCTCACCTCTCTTTCCTCTTCTTCTCGGAAATCGACCAGCTCCACCAGAAGCCATCGCTGGGGCTTGATGCTCTCTGCTGGAAAAAACATCAGCACGGTGCCCCAGCACTTGTAGAGAAAGCTCTGCCAAAGAGACACCATCATGCTGGATGCACTGGGCACGGCCTGGCATGCACAGAGCCCACTGGGTATAGTTGTCTGCTTCACTGGCCCCAAGCTGCCCCTGGCTAGCCACTGCTGTTCTGAACTAGGCACTGAACTCCACTTCCTTCCAGGACACTGACCTTGTCACCGGGCCGCTTATCACTGTGGGCCAGCTGGTGCCTGATACTAGCGATGAACCAGCCCAGCCAGGTATGGTCCGAGATGAAGAAGAGAAGGTCTTCCAGGAACTGCCAGGGAAAGAAGAGCCAGTTAGAACCGAGAGGGGCCAAGAAACTGGTCCTCTCAATAGCTCCAGGCAGGAGCCCACCACGGCTGGGAGGGGAGGGGAAGAGGGAGCGTGCACTGTCACCCCCCACGTCTCTCCTAATGCTTGTGAATCCTTGTGAGCTGCCCCTGGTGCTTCTCCAATTGTATCTGCTGGGCTCAGCCGCTTCCTCTGTCCCACAATGCAGTGCTGCTGAGGGGCTTCTTAACCCTGCCTCAGTGTGGGGGGGCTGGACTAGATGACCTCTTGAGTTCCTTTCCAGCCCTCCATTTCTCTGACCCTTACCTGCAGCAGCTGCTGCTCCCACTCCCTCTGGCAGAAGCAGGTCTTGGGATCTGGAAGAGATGGGCAGGTCAGTTTCCTTTGTGTTTAGACCCTTCTACTGGGGAGCAGCCTGCAACCTGGCTCTTGTTTGATGGGGGGGTGGGGAGGAGCTGCCGACTCACGGGCCCCAAGGGGACCCATGGCTCTTTGCAAATCGCTGATGGCCAACAATGCTCCTCAGACCCAGACCCCTTGATGTGAAATACCCAGGAGTTCTGCTTGCCAAGATCCTTCCCCAGGGTGTGAGGTGTCGGATGAAGGTTAGATACGGTCCTGGAAAGGATCCTTCCTCTCTAGGCATGGGGGGCTGGGCTAAATGAACCAAAGGATATGATCCTGACGTGATCCTCTCTGATTCCAAGCTCACAGCATCATATTATCCTGGATTCAGAGGGAGGCCCTGGCCTCTCCCTCTCTGAGCCCAGCACCACGGCGTCCCCTCCCTTCGCTCCTGCAAGGGGGGACACTCCCTCCTCACCTTCCACGTAGAGGAGCATTTCCGTCATGTAGTTATCCCAGAATCGGCCCGACCCGGCCTGGAACATGCTCATCAGCTGGAAGAGGAGGAACATGGCTGCCCTTCTGACCTGCACCATCATAGACGAAAGACGCACCGAGCACCTGGCGGACAAATAGGCAGAGGTGGCTGTATCCCTCCCTTGCAAGGCGGTGTGAGAAGGGTGCTCCCTACAGGTGCAGGGGGAGAGCTCAGTGACGGAGGGAAGGAGACAGCAGGGAGGTGGAGCTGACANTCTTCCTCTCTAGGCATGGGGGGATGGGCTAAATGAACCAAGGGATATGATCCTGACGTGATCCTCTCTGATTCCAAGCTCACAGCATCATATTATCCTGGATTCAGAGGGAGGCCCTGGCCTCTCCCTCTGAGCCCAGCACCACGGCGTCCCCTCCCTTCGCTCCTGCAAGGGGGGACACTCCCTCCTCACCTTCCAC
Organism: Platysternon megacephalum; assembly: GCA_003942145.1. Taxonomy (NCBI): domain Eukaryota; kingdom Metazoa; phylum Chordata; order Testudines; family Platysternidae; genus Platysternon; species Platysternon megacephalum. Next base: position 36,972 of record QXTE01000985.1, read on the forward strand.
GTAGAGGAGCATTTCCGTCATGTAGTTATCCCAGAATCGGCCCGACCCGGCCTGGAACATGCCCATCAGCTGGAAGAGGAGGAACATGGCTGCCCTTCTGACCTGCACCATCATAGACGAAGACGCACCGAGCACCTGGTGGACAAATAGGCAGAGGTGGCTGTATCCCTCCCTTGTAAGGCGGTGTGAGAAGGGCGCTCCCTGCAGGTGCAGGGGGAGAGCTCAGTGACGGAGGGAAGGAGACAGCAGGGAGGTGGAGCTGACAACCAGGACAGGATTGAGATGGATATTGCAGTTGATCAGGGACACTCCATGGAGCAAGTATTGGCTCCTTCCACCCTCTCACTCCTGGGCTGGCTCTAGCTCGGATGAAAGGAGACAGGATTATCCAGAGGCCGTCAGGCAGCTGCTGGGTCAGATCCTTGGCCTAGGTTAGAGCAGCACAAGGGGAGCCTGAAGCAGCCCGAAAGAGGCAGCTGGGCCAGAAAGGGAATCCCCAGCTGCCCCTTGGTAAGGGAGGATGGAGGCCAGGGGGCAGGAGGGGGCCTGCACATCAGTCCCTACGGGCTCATTCCAGCTGGCTTATATTGGAGCCGTCCGAGGGCTGCACTAACTTGTGCTGGGGGACCTGGTCCAGCCCCAGGATCAGGGGAGCCAGGGCGGGGGCTGGCTCCGAGAGCTCGCTGGTTCTGTGAAACGCCGAGAGGCGCTGTGTCGCTGTGCAATGAACGGGAGGAATGTGACAAGCCAGCTCCTCTGGGGCTGCGGGGAGAAGAGCCACCACGCTCCACGAGCGGCCCCTTCCCACTGAGCATAAGGAAACCTCCCGGCTGCGGGTTACTCACCAGCAGCTCCTGGGGGAGAGTGGCCCTGGGGCTTGACTGACACCCTGTGAACAGAAAGGGGGGACATCCCATCAGGCTCTGGAGGGAGCTTTCGCATTCGTCTCTGAGCTCTACCTGTGCCCTTGACGGCTGGCTGTGCCGGAACCAGAGCCACGAGCTGATCCCCACCCCCACCTGGGGGCAGACGCCTCTCGCTACAGAAGGACTAAGAGCGGGTGGATAAAATACTGGGACTCACCTCTGTTGGCCTTGCCGCACCTCCTGGCCAAGGGCAGCCTGCCCTCCTCCTGCATCCTCTTTACCACCCCGACCGAGGTCTGCAGGAGGAGAGGCAGGGCTGGCCCATGGGCTGCTGGGCTCAGCTGAAGGAGGAGCCCAGGCCATAAAACCTGCAGAGCAGAGAAAAGCCATCTCAGTACGGAAATATCCTCTTCCTGCACCAGCTCTCTCTTTCCTACACTAGACAGGACCCCTGGCCTTGCCACCGCCAGCCAGACCTCTCTACCCAGCCTGAACCATGCAGCGATCCCCACCCCCTCCCCTTCACACCTGTCAGTGTCTGCCTCCAGCAGCGAATCAAGGGACACATGCCTGAGCCCCGCCTTCTGTTGAGTGTAGCATCATCCTTGACAGCACAGTATTTCCTAACCCCGGTCCCACTCGGAAAGGCTGTGTTCCCACGGCGGGAACGCAATACACCAGCTTGATCAATAAAGAGGAGACTAGGAAAATCAATACTATCAAGTGAAACCATGACAGGCGCTCAGGGAGGTTTGAGCTCTGACCTTCACATCCCCACACAGACCTGCGCCACTTGAACCACAGACGCAATTGCTGTCTGCTGTGTGGACAAGAGGGGGACTTAACACACACTGTGCCAGAGGGTTACACAACTCTTTGCTGGACCGTATAGACTAGTGGAGATCCCCCGGGGGTCTGTCCCCACCTGTAGTAACTAAAGCACGTCTATTGGGCATGCTCAGTCTGAAAGACAGTGTAGCTGAGTGCACAATCCTTGGGTCTGCCCTATTGAGGCTTCTAGTCTCAGCTCTGCCTGAAGTGACCGTGTGCAACCTCGCTGTTCATTTGTTCAGCGTGGGGAGGGGAGGGGGCTGGCTAATACTTGACTGCTTAGGCTTGCGTTCTGAGGCCTGGGTCAGGAATCAGGTCTGTGCAAACCTAAGCAGTAGTCAGCAGAGATGAGATTTGGATGTATCATAGAATATCAGGGTTGGAAGAGACCTCAGAAGGTATCTAGTCCAACCCCCTGCTCAAAGCAGGACCAATCCCCAGGCAGATTTTTACCCCAGTTCCCTAAATGGCCCCCTCAAGGATTGAACTCACAATCCTGGGTTTAGCAGGCCAATGCTCAAACCCCTGAGCTATCCCTCCCCCCAGTAGTGTCGCCCAGCTCCGTGGACTCTCCCTTAGGCACCAGGGTAGTGTGGGTGAGAGGTAGGAACTCCTGGGCGAGGGGAACAGCCAGGGAAAAGTGACCAGAGGGACCAATGAAGAGGGACTGAGCTCTGGATGCTGCAGACCACAGGGGATGCTCGAGCGGAAGAGCCCCTGTGACCCCAAACCCTGGCGTGCAGGGGCACTCAGCCGGGGAGTGTTCCCTGATCCAAAGACCCAGGTCTGGCTCGGATCCGGGGTCCATTTTACCCAACCCCATGATGTTCTGGAGCGGGGAGGCTCAGAGAAACAAGTCTGGTTGGGGCCTGTCTCATTGAAAAGAGAGGCCCAGAGAGGCCTGCGTCCAATGGAGAGGGGCAGGGTCACTTACATTGGCCATTCTGGGGGAGTCACCCAAGGACTGCAGGGTGCTGGAGCAGAGCTGGAGCATGGTGCGCCTCCCGTCTGCTTCCTCCTGATGGTGAGAAATAAGGGAGACACCAGGGAGATTTAGATTCAGTGGAGACCTCCGTGGCACGGTAACTCTAGTGGGCATGGCAGGGGGTGGAAATGGGGCTTGAAGGGAAAAGGCGCAACCCTGCCTGTGACTGTGCCATAACCAGCCCAGGGTCTGTGTGGAGCCAGTTCTAGGCTTCACCCCTCTGCCTGGTGAAAACCAGATCCCTCATGGCTTAGTCTCCTGTAGGGTGGATGATCCCAGTGAGGCGAGAGAAGGAGGAAGCCAGGGGTCCTGCCCTCCCAGCGCGAGGGACAGAGCTTGGATGGCAGCTGGGAGAGGGATCAGAGAAAATGGGCTGGGAGGAAAAAACACTGTCTTCTATTTGTCTTCATCTTCCATCGGTAGACGGAGGGGGCCGTCCCCAGTTCCATCTGCTTCCCAAGCCCTATTTGCTGCCCATCGCCTGCCCCTCCCCATCTGCAGCAGCCCCTCCTTCCCTAGCCCTTGACCCCATGTTCTGCCCTGGTCACGGACTCCCATCACTAAGGTCTCTGCGGATTCTTACCGTGCTGGGGAGGGTCAGGGTGCACTGACGCACCAGGAAGTCAATGAAGGGTCTTGATGCAGATTTCTCCTCGGACCTGCCAGGCCCAGACAGAAACAGAAATGATTTGCACACAGTGTGGAGGGCCCTTGTCCCCTCCCAGTCCAGGCTGGGATCCTTTCTCAGCGGGGGGGTTGGTGAAATACTGCTAGGCAGCCCAGAGATGGCAATGCAGCCGGAGCCCTGCTGGGATTCTCTGCCCTACACTATGGAGCACTGATGGGGCGTGTGTTTCCATGCACAGGGTCCCGGCAGGCTCTGCACTGGCAGGCAGACATTCACTAGCTTTGGCCGCGTTGGCCATGGCTCCAGCCTCACCCGTAGGCTTGTGCTCTGCAGGATTGGCCCCAGGGCGATGAACAGCTTCTCTGTCTGGTGTGTCATTTCGGAAACTGTAAGAGACACAGACACGTGGCTCGGCAGGGCTGATGTTAAACCCGGGTTCTGCAAGGACCTGAGATCTCAGGAACCTTCGAGCAACCTCAATGTCCCTACATGACCCTCCTGGCAGGTTCCCCCCATGGGATAACCAGCTGCATCTGCCCACACTTGCAGCTCCAGCAGGGACTGTCCTGTCTCATTGCCGCAGCATCGGCTGAGGGGCTGCAGGACTTGGATTATCTCCTGCAGACAGGTACAAATGACCCCAATGAGGCCCAGTGCTAAGCGCTGCTAATTGCACAAGAGGCCATAACCCATCAAAAGACGAGGCCTGGCTGTGGGGTCACTTACTGTTGGATCGGACTATCCAGTCCAGAATGAAGAGACTGCCACAGGTCTCCTCTTCCTCGGCCTTGTGCAGCCTCCTGCACAGGAACACAAGCAGTTCCCCCAGGAACAAGCGAGCTGCAGGAAGAGGAGTGAATCAGAATGGGGGGGATCATAAAGGGGAAGGGAATAGAGTTCTATGCCTGGGCTCTGCCATTCCACAGGCTCTGGGAAATCGCCTTCTCTGGGAACGGTGAATGGGTTTCTTACCCAGATGGACCAGAGCGTCCAGGGCCTCTGTCCGCTCCTCCAGGTGCTCTCTGGGGAGATGACACACCTAAGGGAAGAAAGTAACACCAGCAAAGGCAAACTAGATCAAGTGTCTCTCAGGCCAAGCCCTCGGATGGCAGAGTGAAGGGGTGAGGGTGGAGAGGCAGATTCTAATTCCCATCTAAAGAACAGGCCAGCGAGCCGGATCAGTCTATGAGCGATGCCGAGGCTTCGGGGGCCGTGGCTCATGTAGAAGCAGAGTTTGACGGGTCAGGAACTGAAGATGTGGAGCGTTGGAACAAGGCGCGGGATGCTGATGTTCCCGGTCAAAGGGGGTGGGGTGGGTGGGAGGAAAAGAAACCAAAGGAGAGTTCTCCAGGATCCATCACCCAATGGGAACAGGATGCGGCAAGGACAGCTCTTCCCACAGCCTACCCAGTTTAACCCAACAGGCCCCGGGATTTTGCCTGAGTGACCCAGCATCTCTTACCACAGAGTGGAGTGCTGGGAAGAGGGGGCCAATGTCCTTCCTCAGGGCAGCCTCATCCAGGTCCCTCACGCAAGCAAGGCTCTGTGCAAGAGAAGAGACGCAGGACATGGCGATGACGTGTCAGGCAGACAAGCCCCAATGTGTAGAGTCTCCAGCAGCAGCTGGGTTACCACAGCCCAGACTCGGAAGGAATAAAGTTATGGCCCTGGTGGAGAGCAGGTGCCGGACTCGCCCTTCTCGGGGAGGGGCATTTGACCCCTTTGTTTGCACGAGCCTATGGTTGGTTGAACAGGCTAGTTGTACCTGGCGCCAGCTGGGGTGGTGTGTGCTGAGAGGATGGCAGGGATGGCGGGGCCTGCCCTGATTACTTATCACTACTGACGTTACGGCAGCGCCCAGAGGCTCCCGTCAGGATCAGGCCCTGTTGCACTGGGTGCAGCACAACACAGACAGAGACAATCTCTGTCCTGAAGGGCGGACAGTCTAGAGACCCACGCAGACAGGTCAGGGATGGGGAGACAGCATCCAAGGGCTCCTCCCTGCCCCCGTGCTGGGGGGAGGAAAGCACGCGGGAGCTTGGAAGGGAGAGCTTAATGTCCCTTCATGCGGCCTTACCAGGGGCCAAGGATCTGGCCCATTGTCTCTGCCTGCTCACCTCCTACAACGGTCACTTCCAGAGTGTACCAGGGATGTATACTCCTGCTTTCTGGCCTTGGGCCAGCCACTTCCCCTCCCGGAGAGGCTGGGCTAACAGCTAACCCTGCCCCGGGCCCAGGGAGAGGTGAGTGCGCGGGACACTCTGGGGAGAGGTGAAGCTCAGCATGATGGTTATTATTTCTCTCCCTGGTTCCCTACTGCAGCCCATTGCTGACCAGCCAGCAAAGAAGAAAGAAAGCAGAGCCAGGTGCTGGGAATGGAGTCGCCTCTCTCCTCCCGTCTGCAACACCTGCCCTGGCAAGGGGGGTCAGAGCATGTTCTCTAGGGCCAGAGAATGGCAGTGAATCTGGGAGCAAGCAGATGGGGAAAGGGGGTCAGAGCTTAGAGGGTCAGTGTGTCGTGGGGAAGGCAGTCGGGGGCGGGAGTCCAGGCTGAGTTGGTGATGGAGGGAACCTTGTACCATCTGTGCCATGGGCACTTCCCCAGTCTGCTGTGGATTTCCCGCTCTCTCCTCACTCACTCCGGTCTTCCTTGGCCTGTCCTCGTCCTCGCTGATTGGGGCGAGCTGTCCCCTGGGTGACCAATAGGCCTTTTGCTTGGTGCCTAAAATGAACAGAAGGAAACTAAGGTTGCTCTTAAGCAAAGGAAGCAGTCATGGGATTCGAGGGAAGGTCCTCTCATGGACTGTAGCTGGTTACAAGACAGGGTAAGAATAATATTTTCAGTTTTCGCAATGAGGGAAATAGTGGGGTCCCCAAAGATCTGTACTGGGGCCTTTGCTGTTCAGGGGTAAAATGGTGAGGTGGCAAAATCTGTGGATGATACAAAATTACTCACCATAGTTAAGTCCCAGGCAGACTGCAAAGAGTTACAAAGAGATCTCACTAAACTGGGTGACCGGCAGCGGCGTATTATAGCCTAGGCCGACAAGGCCTAGGCCTAGGGCAGCAAATTTGCAGGGACGGCAAATTTGAGCACCTCCGGAGAAGTTCCCCTGCTCCAGCTCGCCTCCTCCGCGAGCGCGCCGCCGCTTCCAATTTCTCTCCCCTCCCTCCCAGCGCTTGCGCCGCGAAACAGCTGTTTTGCTGGGCAGGGAGGGAGGGGAGAGAAACAGGAAGCGGCGGCGCGCTCGCGGAGGAGGCGAGCTGGAGCAGGGGAACTTCTCCGGAGGTGCTCAAATTTGCCGTCCCTGCAAATTTGCTGCCCTAGGCCTAGGCCTTGTCGGCCTAGGCTATAATACGCCGCTGCCGGTCACCCAGTTTAGTGAGATCTCTTTGTAACTCTTTGCAGTCTGCCTGGGACTTAACTATGGTGAGTAATTTTGTATCATCCACAGATTTTGCCACCTCACCATTTTACCCCTGAACAGCAAAGGCCCCAGTACAGATCTTTGGGGACCCCACTATTTCCCTCATTGCGAAAACTGAAAATATTATTCTTACCCTGTCTTGTAACCAGCTACAGTCCATGAGAGGACCTTCCCTCGAATCCCATGACTGCTTCCTTTGCTTAAGAGCAACCTTAGTTTCCTTCTGTTCATTTTAGGCACCAAGCAAAAGGCCTATTGGTCACCCAGGGGACAGCTCGCCCCAATCAGCGAGGACGAGGACAGGCCAAGGAAGACCGGAGTGAGTGAGTGATTCACTGCCATTCTCTGGCCCTAGAGAACATGCTCTGACCCCCCTTGCCAGGGCAGGTGTTGCAGACGGGAGGAGAGAGGCGACTCCATTCCCAGCACCTGGCTCTGCTTNAGTTTAAAACAAAGAAAGGGAAGTATTTCTTCACACAATGCACAATCAACCTGTGGAACTCATTGCCAGGGGATTTTGTGAAGGCCAAAAGTATAATTGGGTTTAAAAAGGACTAGATACATTCAAGGAGGATAGGTCCATTAATGGCTATTAGCCAAGATGGTCAGGGATGCAATCCTATGCTCTGGGTGTCCCTAAACCTCTGATGGCCAGAAGTTGGAACTGGATGACAGAGGATGGATCCCTTGATAATTGCTCTGTTCTGTTCATTCCTCTGAAGCACCTGGCATTGGCCACTGTCAGAAGACAGGGTACCGGGCTAGATGGACCATTGGTCTGACCCAGCATGGCCATTCTTATGAAGAGCCACTGGGGAGCTGAGCTGGCAGCGGGAGCTGCCTGGTGGGTCAGTTTCCCCCTTTACTGGCACCCAGGCAGCCCAGTGGTGATTCCAGAGCTGCCCTATGGCAGCAGGGCTTTAGCCCCACGTGGGATGGCACGGAGGCTGGCGTGTAAGGTGGAGCACAGGCCAGTGACTTATGTGCATGTGCAGAGCAGGGCACAGAGCCCGGGTGGCGTCTCTTCTTGCCCTCGCAGCACTGGGGTTTTGCTGCCACTGTGGCTGCTTCCCCCCCCCCCC
>QXTE01000986.1:0-38429 GCA_003942145.1 Platysternon megacephalum
GGGGGGGGTCCATCCAGCTGACCTGTTAGAAACAGAAACTGGGGTGCCCAAAGGGGTCCAGAGCACCCCATTGACAGAGGTTGTTCTTGCCACACTTGTAAGAGATGAAACTCTCTCTCCAAGACGGGGTGGGGGGTGGGGGTGGGGGGAAATCTCTGCATGGGTGAAACTCCACAAGGGAGTGGGGTCCAGTCCAGAGAAATTCCAGAGGGAGGGGCTGAGGGCAGGCAGGGTTGTAGTACACCCTTTCCTGGCCAAAGACCAAACACATGCCTGAATTAGAAGCTTTCCCCAAAGAGGCAGAAGAATCTGCATCAGAGTGTCTACCAGAGGGCACAGAGAACTGGGAAAATGCAATAGATGCTAAACAAGTCAAATTGAGTGAGCGAAGCCTGTCCACCGTAGATTTGCTGTTAACCGTGTGTCTTTTGCTGATTCACCTCTGGGATAAAACAAAAGAATTCATACTAGTGGTAAACCCTTTAAAGACGTGGGACATACCTGATTTGTGGAAAAAACTGTTGTACATGCTAGGGATGGTAACAAGACAGCCCCACAAGCATGTTACTTTTCAGCCTATACCTGTAAATAGACTGGAAGCTTGGCACAGCAGCAAAAGCATAACAGGCCCATGCTGCTGTGTAGAAGGGGAAACTGAGGCACACCGCCTCATGGCNTGACATAACTGGAATATGTTTTGTGCTGCCTGTGCCAGGTACATATCTCTGTAAAGGTTATGGTCTACTATATCTATTCATCCCTTTTGTACACATATATCATTTTGTACTTGAGGTTAAGAATATGGATTGTATACTTGCTTGATCTCTAGGTAAGGTTTGTGAGGCATTTGGTCAGCCTCTTTAGGAAGGAATTCACTAGGTTAAGTACCCGATCGGGGAACAATGCATCTTGGAATGCTCCAATCCACATAAGAAGTCTTCCTGGAGACATGCAAGATACCATGTGGGTAATGGCTGCTACCTGCAAATCCTGAGTCATGCATAGGCATGTGACCTGCCCATGTGATTCTGAATCTCCATTTTGTGACTGGATTCTACAGAGGGTGAGGAGGGGGTCTCCACCCACAAGAGACAGTCTATTTAAACCCAGGGGAGACCCCTCCATTTTGTCTTCAGCTGGCTAAAGAAGAAGCCTCTCCACCCTCCCAGGATACTTGAAGGAAATTGGGACAGAGGACAGTAACTTCAGGGGGTGTGAGTAACTGCTGGACCCAGGCTCAAAGAAGATTAGCTTGTAAAAGGGAACATTGTGGAACTGGTGAGGATCTTATCTATATTTAGTGCAATTAGACATAGATTTGCATATTTTATTTTATTTTGCTGGGTGACTTACTTTGTTCTGTCTGTTACTACTTGGAATCACTTAAATCCTACTTTCTGTATTTAAATAAAATCTCTTTCTACTTATTAATTAACTCAGAGTATGTATTAATACCTGGGGGAGCAAACAGCTGTGCATCTCTCTCTATCAGTGTTATAGAGGGCGAACAATTTATGAGTTTACCCTGTATAAGCTTTATACAGGGTAAAACGGATTTATTTGGGTTTAGACCTCATTGGGAATTGGGCATCTGAGTGCTAAGGGCAAGCAGACTTCTGTGAGCTGTTTTCAGGTAAACCTGCAGCTTTGGGATAGGTGATTCAGACCCTGGGTCTGTGTCTGGAGCAGACGGGTGTGTCTGGCTTCACCAAGACAGGGAGCTGAAACCACTGAGCTGGCAGGGAGAATAGAAACAGAGGTAGCCTTTGCATATCGGGTGACAGGTCCCAAGGGGGTTTCTGTGATCCAACCCGTCACACCCATGTGGAACCATATCAAATGCCTTACTGAAATTGAGGTAAATTAGATCCACTGCATTTCCTTTGTCTAAAAAATCTGTTACCTTCTCAAAGAAGGAGATCAGGTTGGTATGGCATATTCTACCTTTTGTAAAACCATGTTGTATTTTGTCCCAGTTATCAATGTCCTTAACTACTTTCTCCTTCAAAAAAATACTACAGATGTCAAACTAACAGGCCTGTAGTGACCTGGATCACTTTTTCCCCCCTTTCTTAAAAATAGGAACTATGTTAGCAATTCTCCAGTCATACGGTACAACCCCTGAGTTTACAGATTCATTAAAAATTCTTGCTAGTGGGCTTGCAATTTCATGTGCCAGTTCCTTTAATATTCTTGGATGAAGATTATCTGGGCCCCCAGATTTAGTCCCATTAAGATGTTCGAGTTTGGCTTCTACCTTGGATGTGGTAATATCTACCTTCATATCCTCATTCACATTTGTCATCCTGCCATTATCCCTAAGCTCTTCATTAGCCTCATTAAAAACTGAGGCAAAGTATTTGTTTAGATATTGGGCCATGCCTAGATTATCCTTAACCTCCACTCCATCCTCAGTGTTTAACGGTCCCACTTCTTCTTTCTTTGTTTTCTTCTTATTTATATGGCTATAGAACTTTTTACTATTAGTTTTAATTCCCTTTGCAAGGTCCAACTCTACATGGCTTTTGGCTTTTCTCACTTGATCCCGACATGTTCTGACCTCAATAAGGTAGCTTTCCTTGCTGATCCCTCCCATCTTCCACTCCTGGTAGGCTTTCTGCTTTTTCTTAAGCACCTCTCTGAGACGCTTGCTCATCCAGCTTGGTCTCCAACTCCTGCCTATGAATTTTTCCCCCTTTCTTGGGATGCAGGCTTCTGCAACTTTGACTTAAAATAACTCCAGGCCTTCACCGCCTTTAGGTCCACAAGTTCCTCAGTCCAATCCACTTCCCTAACTAATTTCCTTAATTTTGTTCTGAGTGAGATTGGCAATTCATACACTGGTGTAGAGATTTTAAGTAAGATTTTAAGTGTGGTGGCTGGAGATCAGTCAAAGAGGTTACCAGTTTGTTATTTTCTGTTTGCTTATTTCAGGAAAGGGAAGTAGGGACAGAAAAGTAGCAAGATGAGTGCAAACAGCAAAAGGATTGTGAAATCGGAGCTATTCAGATTGCAGGCAGTAGGGAAAAAATGGACATAGGAGAAATTTGCAGCTAAAGCAGGCGGAGGCTGCCAGAGAGGAGACTGATCACAGAAGAGCTATGGGACTAAAACAACAAGAAACTGAGGAGAAAGAGAGAGAGCGGAATCACCAATTGGACTTGTTAGAAAAGCAGAACCAGAACCTTCCCACTCCACTGATTCCCACCTCTCCAAAAATCCTCAAATGGGAACAGCTGTGTCCTGCATACAACAAAGCAGGGGATATTGCTGAATCCTTCACTACCTATGAGCGGCTGTGTGTGATTCATAAGATTCCTGATGACCAGAAGTTGCCCACGTTAGTTGCTAATTTAACTGGTAAATCACTGGATATAGTCAATAAAATGCCAATTGATGGTTTTAGATTATTGTAAATTCAAAGAAATGGTTTTGAAACAATTTCAGACTATCCCTGAAACATATAGAGTGAAATTTAGGAATCTTAAGAGGGGTGCTGGTGTGTAACGTGGAACATGTAAAGAAAATGAAAGATTTGATGGGAAAGTGGGAAAGGGGCACAGGTGTTACATGCTTTGAAGGAATGTTTCACCTTGTTTCTCAGGATCACTTCTTAAACGTATGTAAAGATGATGTGAAACAGTGTCTATGGGACAAAAAGCTGAAAACTGTGGATAGATGGCTTCTCTAGCCGATGATTTTGAGCAGAAACAAGCCTCTATTGTAAATAAACTACAGACGGAGGGGTTTACACTGGGTGGGAAGTATGTGTGACAGTGTACCCCATAAAGGGGCTCATAAATGTATGTATAATATAACCGGAATAGGGTTTTGCTACATAGGCCATGTAACACATCTATGTAAAGGTTGTGATCTACTGGTTATGTTCACCCTAGTTGTATGCAGGCACCATTTGTGTGTTCAAAGTTATGAACATTGGCTGTATGATTGCTTGATTTCTAAGGGGCCTCAGTTAGAACATTTGATGACTTCTTGGGAAAGGAATGTGCAAATTAGGTGTTCAGTCAGGGGGCACTTAACAGACAAAAGAGCTTGGAAGACTCCAATCCACATTAGAAGTCTACCTGAGGACGTTCAAGGCAGCATGTGGGTAATGGCTGCTACCTGCAGTCCTGAGTCATGCATGGGCATGTGACCTGCCCATGTGATTCCGAATCTCCATTCTGTGACTGGATTCTACAGAGGGAGAGGAGGGGGTCTCCACCCACAAGAGACAGTCTATTTAAACCCGTGGGAGACCCCTCCATTTTGTCTTCAGCTGGCTAAAGAAGGAGCCTCTCCACCCCCCCAAGGTACTTGAAGGAAATTGGAACCAAAGACAGTAACTACAGGGGGTGTGAGTGATTGCTGGACCCAGGCTAAAAGAAGATTAGCCTGTAAAAGGGAACATTTTGGAACTGGTGAGGATCTTATCTATATTTAGTGTAATTAGACATAGATTTGCGTATTTTATTTTATTTTGCTGGGTAACTTACTTTGTTCTGTCTGTTACTACTTGAAATCACTTAAATCCTACTATCTGTATTTAATAAAATCACTTTCTACTTATTAATTAACTCAGAGTATGTATTAATACCTGGGGGAGCAAACAGCTGTGCATATCTCTCTATCAGTGTTATAGAGGGCGAACAATTTATGAGTTTACCCTGTATAAAGCTTATACAGGGTAAAACGGATTTATTTGGGTTTAGACCCCATTGGGAATTGGGCATCTGAGTGCTAAGGGCAAGCAGACTTCTGTGAGCTGTTCTCAGGTAACCCTGCAGCTTTGGGACAGGTGGTTCAGACTCTGGGCCTGTGTCTGGAGCAGATGGGTGTGTCTGGCTTCAGCAAGACTGAGTGCTGGAACCACCAGTAGCTGGCAGGGGAGAATAGAAACAGAGGTAGCCTTTGCACATCAGCTGGCAGCTCCCAAGTGGGTTTCTGTGAACCAACCCGTCACAGTATGATCCCATTTTACACCATTCTTCTAATCCCCAACCTTCATCTCCTGTAAAAGCAGAAGAGTCCAGGAGGTGCTATCACTGTAATTCACTGATCACCCGAGGGATAAATGCCCTGTGCTCAGAGGAAGCAGGCAGCAGGTAGCCCATACAAACGCTGTGATTCTGAGCACAGAAGCCCCTCAGGCACCTGTCACTTATCGTACTAGGTTTGTAAAATTAGCCTCTGCAAAACTAGGCATGAAGCACTTAAAGGCTGTCAGCATTAATGGCAGGAAACACCTTGATTGGGAAGATACGGGGCAGAAATTTCAGTGGTTAGGAGGAGTATAGTGCAACAAGGTGACATACTGACAGGACAGATGGCAGAGCTTTTATTATTTGGTGGTTACAAAATCCTTGTCCCTTTGGCTACAGTGCACATAGAAACTGAGGGTTTAGAAGCTGTATTATAAGTGGGGGTAGTAGACGATAATGCTATTGATATGCTAATTGGCAATGATTTCTTCCGTGTAGCTCAGGCTGTTAAAGTGTCTGTCTGCAGCAAGAAGGAGCATTCTGCTGGGACCTCAGAGGAAAAGGGGAAAATCTCAGGAACTGGTGAAGGAAAGAGAGAAAGTCTCCTTGATTCTCCTGCAGCATTGGGAAGCTGGATGCTTCCAGGGGTTGGGGTGGTTGAGACCAGCTCCTGCCCTTCAGCTGAAGGCAGCACCGCCTCAGGGAGAAAAATGTCCATGTTGCTGCTAAACAAGGGACAAACCCAATGCTAGGGAGCACAGGGAGATGTGTTCCGGAGGGGAGCCCAGAGAAGGGTGATAGAATCATAGAAACCACTGAGGAGGTGGGTGTGGGTTCCTTTAACACTGCAGCAGGAGGCAACACCACCTCAGGAAGGGATGGGGGTGTAGAGTCTGCCACTGAGACAACTGTCCAGGCTGTTAGCTGTGAGCCCTTCCAGCTGACGAGGGGATAGTTCCCACTCTAGAGAGCATAGGGGTATGGGTCCTAGAGGGGGGCCCAGAGGAGGAACTGGGGGAGGAATAGTGGGAGTACAGGAATGTCTCCTCACTGGTCACATGGGGGAGGATGCTCAGGGCAGAATGGCTGATTCAGCATTTGTGCTCCCAGGCACCCAACCTGTGGCTCAGGCTTCGAGAGGGAACTGTGTAACTGACCTGCCGGAGGGGAACAGTCACACAACTGACCTCTCGGGGATAGAGAGAGGGTGACGGAGGGTACTCCAATCCAGCTCCCAATTTTTCAGGACTTGGGGGGTGGGAGAGAGAGCTCAGTGGTTTGAGCATTGGCCTGCTAAACCCAGGGTTGTGAGNATGCACATAGAAACTGAGGGTTTAGAAGCTGTATTATAAGTGGGGGTAGTAGACGATAACGCTATTGATATGCTAATTGGCAATGATTTCTTCCGTGTAGCTCAGGCTGTTAAAGTGTCTGTCTGCAGCAAGAAGGAGCATTCTGCTGGGACCTCAGAGGGAAAGGGGAAAATCTCAGGAACTGGTGAAGGAAAGAGAGAAAGTCTCCTTGATTCTTCTGCAGCATTGGGAAGCTGCATGCTTCCAGGGGTTGGGGTGGTTGAGACCAGCTCCTGCCCTTCAGCTGAAGGCAGCACTGCCTCAGGGAGAAAAATGTCCATGTTGCTGCTAAACAAGGGACAAACCCAATGCTAGGGAGCACAGGGAGATGTGTTCCGGAGGGGAGCCCAGAGAAGGGTAATAGAATCATAGAAACCACTGAGGAGGTGGGTGTAGGTTCCTTTAACCACCTCAGGAAGGGATGGGGGTGTGTGGAGCCTGCCACTGAGACAACTGTCCAGGCTGTTAGCTGTGAGCCCTTCCCGGCTGACGAGGGATAGTTCCCACTCTAGAGAGCATAGGGGTATGGGTCCTAGTGGGGGGCCCAGAGGAGGAACTGGGGGAGGAATAGTGGGAGTACAGGAATGTCTCCTCCCTGATCACATGGGGGAGGATGCCCAGGACAGAATGGCTGATTCAGCATTTGTGCTCCCAGGCACCCAACCTGTGGCTCAGGCTTCGAGAGGGAACTGTGTAACTGACCTGCCGGAGGGGAACAGTCACACAACTGACCTCTCGGGGATAGAGAGAGGGTGACGGAGGGTACTCCAATCCAGCTCCTGATTTTTCAGGACTTGGGGGGGGTGGGAGAGAGAGCTCAGTGGTTTGAGCATTGGCCTGCTAAACCCAGGGTTGTGAGTTCAATCCTTGAGGGGGCCACTTAAGGATCTGGGGCAAAATTGGTCCTGCTAGTGAAGGCAGGGGGCTGGACTCGATGACCCTTCGGGGTCCCTTCCAGCTCTATGAGATAGGTATATCTCCATATATTATTATTATATTACACACTTGTGAAAACTAACTGTCTCTCTTAGACAGGATGCAGGTCCAACTGAATCAATGGTTGTCTGTGGAAATGCTAATGACCCAACTGACAGAGGGGAGGAGGAAATTCCCTGGGTTGGGAAGACACAGAAAACAGCTGTGAAAAGACACACCCGTTAGCCCAGACAGCACAGATCACAACCCTCTAGGAAAGGGGAGGGGAAGGTCCCAGTGCTGGTAGTGTGGATCACAAGGAAAGTCCAAGAGGGGGGTGGATTATTTCCATAGGCATAACCCTGGGGTTGGGAAGCCGCTCCGCAGAGGGCTAGCCACCATGTAAAGCCCACTTACTTCCTTACCTCATCAGACCACGGCATACCAAGACCCAAAAGATCGCCTTAGACTGAAATCCCTACTGAAGGGGTGTGACGTTATTGACATGAACTGTGACCATATAGATCATTGTTGCAACCAAAGTCCTATAGTGGCACCAAAACTTGTACAAAGAAGGTTGAGTCAGGTGTCTATGAAAAGGTTGTAATTTGCTGGTTATGATTATGCTGTCTCTATGTGTGTATCGTTTTTGTAGTTGAATTTATGAATATTGGCTATGCATCTGACGAAATGGGCACTTACCCATGAAAGCTTATGCTCCAATACGTCTGTTAGTCTATAAGGTGCCACAGGACTCTTTGTCGAATATTGGCTCTGTACTTGTATCTCAATGTGTTTGATTCTATGTAGCATCAGTGAAGCATTTGATCAGTTTCTCGAGAAAGAACTATTCTGAGTAAGTGCCCAATCAAGAAACACTTAACTGACAATGGACCTTGGGAGACTCCAATCCACATCTGAGGAGCCTTCCTGGGAATGTCCAAGGTAGCATGTGAGCAATGGCTGCCGCCTTAAATCTGAGTCATGCATGGACATGTGACTTGCCCATGTGACTCCAAACTCCATCTTGCTGCTGTGATTTTCCACAGTAAGAACAAAGGGGTGTTTTTTCTTTTGGCAGAGGATATAAAAGGCCCTGGAATCCCCTCCATTTTGTCTTCAATCCTGCTTCTGACCACTGGAGGAACTGTGCTTGAAACTGAAGCCCTGAACAAAGGATTGAATGACCCATCCAGGCTGGGATGTTTGTACTCCAGAAACTTGATTGGTTTAAATCAGCAGTAATCCCATCAAGCCTGAACTAAGAACTTTGCAATTGTTGTATGTTGTATGTGTTTGATTCCATTTAACCAATTTTAACTCTCATCTATATTTCTTTCTTTTTATAAATAAACCTGTAGATTTTAGATTCTAAAGGATTGACAACAACGTGATTTGTGGGTAAGATCTAATTTGTAGATTGACCTGGGTCTGGGGCTTGGTCCTTTGGGATCGGGAGAACCTTTTTTCTTTTACTGGGCTATTGGTTTTCATAACCATTCATCCCCATAAGGAGTGGCACTGGTGGTGATACAAGGGAACTAGAGTACCTGAGGGAATTGCTTGTATGACTTCTGGTTAGCCAGTGGGGTAAAACCAAAGTCCTCTCTGTTTGGCTGGTTTGGCGTGCCTTAAAAGTAAAGGACCCCCAGCCTTGGGCTCTGATTGCCCTGCTCTAAGCAATTTGTCCTCAATTGATACTCTCAGTAGTGTCCCGCCAAAGGCCGCCTCGTTACAAGGGGCTACTGAGAGGAAAGGAAAACCAGTAACTAAACACATGTTAAGGTTCAGGGAGGAGTTGAAAGACACAATGGGGATTGAACAAATCAAACTGTCCAAGCAGAAGGCTTGGTATAATAAAAATACTTGAAAACACCTACCTGTGATAAAAGATTTGGTGGTGTTATTAAATCTCATGATGTAATGTCTGTTGCTAATGGGAAATCTTATAAGAAAGGATTTGGTACTGATGGTAAATCCTATGAAAAGGTGTAACATGCATGATTTTGGGGAAAAGCTTTCGGACATGCTACAAATAGTAAACAAGAAGCCCTATGGGGATCCTGCTTCTCAGCTAACACCTGTAAACAGGCTCAAAGCTCGTCACAGCAGGGAAACCATAATAAATCTGGTCTTCTGTGTGGAAGGGGAAACTGAGGCACACCAGTGCATGGCAGTGATGAATATCTGTATTGAGTTATCACCAGTTGGAAAATCACAATGGTTGACAATGCTGTACAGATACAAAGAGAGGTTTTCTAGTGACCCAGAGAAGGCACACAGAACTTCGCAAAAACACATGTGGAGAACACTACAATGTATTCAACACTTTGGCATTGTATGTNGCACAATGGTTGACAATGCTGCACAGATACAAAGAGAGGTTTTCTAGTGACCCAGAGAAGGCACACAGAACTTTGCAAAAACACATGTGGAGAACACTACAATGTATTCAACACTTTGGCATTGTATGTTCCAAACCTTAAGAAGGCCTTGTGCACACTGCCTCCGAATTAGTCAGTGACTAACACTCCTGCAGTAAACTAAGGGGGGAGGTGTGATATTTTGTGCCCCAAAGCAACTCCCTGGCACTCCCATATTTACCACTGTGATATGATTATGATATATTTTATACAAAGTATGTCATGTAAGGTATCAATGAAAAAGTTAAGATTTGCTGAATATGATTACCCTCTTTGTATGCATGTCTCATTTTTGTACATAAAGTTCTGAAAGTGTGCGAGGGCATGTGACCAGCTCATGTGACACTGGATTCCATTTGTGCCTGTACTTTTCCACTAACTGTTCTGGGGGCTTTTGCTTGGAAAAATAAAGTTCCCTCCACATGGCAGAAGCCCTAAAAGTGGAATTAACAAAATCACTTGGCCTCACTCCCCCCCATAAGTCAACACCTGGACACAATTTAGGAACAAGGACCGAACTGGGGATTTGGTCCCAGGCTGAAGGGATTTCTAGCCTGTGTATGGAAGACAGGTGGACTGTTTGTACCATCAGGGTGACACACTGCGCGATTCAAATTCTCTCTAGTTTATAGAACTCAGATTGTCATTTTGCTTTATTTCTTAGGTAATCTACTTTGGTCTGTATCAGGGGTCGGCAACCTTTCATACGTGGTGTGCCGAGTCTTCATTTATTCACTCTAATTTAAGGTTTCGCGTGCCAGTAATACATTTTAACCTTTTTAGAAGGTCTCTTTCTATAAGTCTATAATATATAACTAAACTATTGTTGTATGTAAAGTAAATAAGGTTTCAAAATGTTTAAGAAGCTTCATTTAAAATTAAATTAAAATACAGAGCCCCCGGACCGGTGGCCAGGACCCAGGCAGGGTGAGTGCCGCTGAAAATCAGCTCATGTGCCGCCTTCGGCACGTGTGCCATAGGTTGCCTACCCCTGGTCTGTACACTTATGACTTATCACTGAAAATCTATCCTTCTGTAGTTAATAAATCCGTTTTATATTTTTTTTCCTAATACAGTGTGGTGTTTGAAATGCAAAAAGAAAACCTGTTCAGGAACAGGGGCTGGTGCATTGTCCTCTCCACATGGAGGGTGGGGCAGACTGGGGAATAAACTTACCCTCGCCGGGCTCTGACCAGGGTAAGACGTACAGCTCTGGGGTCCTGGGCTGCGGACCTGGGGTGGGGGGGAATTCCCTGGAGCTTCTCTATTGTTGGTTCCTGAGTGCCTAGTGAGAGCTTTCATGTAACTGCAGCTGGGTGTGTCCCTGCCTGTGTCTGGCTGTGGAAGTGCAAAACCCGGAGAGGACTGCAGCTTGTCACAGCCTCACAGGGTGAGGGGGAGCCCAGGTTGGTATGCCAGAGGGCTCAGCGGTACCCCCGTTCCACGTTGCATCCTGGGCAAGTCCATCACACCCACCTAACGAACAAGCCCTGCTACACCATGAATCCATTTCCTTTGTCATGTGCTCAGTTACTAACGGAGAGACTGTGGTTACAGCAGGGAAGTCAGGACTCCTGGGTTCTGTCTGTCATTCTCTGTGTGACCTTCGCCAAGTCACGTCTCCCTTTGCCTCAGTTTACCTATTAGTATAATGGGGATATGTTCATAGTGACTTTCCTTTGCTAGGTGTTTAGAAGAGCCTTCAATGAAAGGTGCTGCACAGTATGATGATAAGTACTGATGAGAGTTACTGATCTCTGATCCCTTAGCGATAACCCCGTGTGCCTGCAGAAAGTGTTCGTATCTTCACCTTCACCAAGTCACATCACCCTTTGCCTCAGTTTACCTATCAGTATAATAAGGATATGTTCATAGTGACTTACCCTTCAAAACACCTAGCAAAGGAATCAGTACCTATGGAGAGCAGGGTATTATCTCTAGTTTTCTTACTAATCAACTATACTTTTTAAATATACACAAATACACAGAGCAGCCAATTCCTCTCTGACTCAGTGGAGAGCCCAAGAGTTCTCATCTCCCTTTGGGAGGATCCCTTAATTACTGTTTACTGCTAAAGCTGGATAAAGAACACAGAAGCCTAGACATTGAAAGAGAGACATTGGCTAGAGTGTCTCTGGTCTCCAGCCTGTTTACATCCAGATGCCACTTCTCCACTAGAGGCTGAGCGAACCCCCCCTGGGATTGCTCACAGCTATATTATAAACGGTGCACCCCCCTGTGTCGGCTGTCGGTGTGGGATGCTGCTGCAGATGCTGGGGTGAGAGAGGTGTGGAACACATTTGTCTGAGGGGTATTCCCAGGAAAGACACGTCTGTCTCAGAATTCAGAGGTACCCATCCTTTGCTGAGGAGCTCACCTGCTCAATAAACCCAGTGCAACGTGTTCGTGATGGGATAGAGAATAGGTCTGTAGTCCGTTCCGCTCTGTGCAGCCATTAAACAGCCCAGGGCCCTTACCACAGGGGATGTTTGCTCCAATATCCCTGGTCAAAATGTCCCTCTTTGCTCTGCCCCCGGCTGATGTCCTCCAGCCCAAGGGGGCTGCATTTCAGTAGCACAGGGGATCCTTCAGGATGAAAGGTGTTAGTAGATGGACAATACAAGGCTAAATTCTGAGGCCGTGGCCCATACGCTCTCAGGCCCCACTGAGGAAAACTCCCCTTGGAGTAAGAACTGAGTAGAGACCTCAGGAGCCAGCTGTGTGTGAGTTAATGCACAGGGACTCTCACCTCCTCCTCTTGCTTTTCAGGGCTCTGGCTGTTAATGGGGGGCGGCTCTCACCTGACTTTCTGATGGGAAGCATGGAGGTGCTAGGGTTCCTCGCTGGAATAATTATATGAATTTTTCAACATCTTTTCTCCTGGCTACATTAGAGAAGTCGGCTGAACTGTTATGCCTGAAACTTTCAAAAAACAATTCAGCCGGAAGCAGACACCCAGTGTGGGAAATTTCAGTCCAAACGGTTAAAGTTTGGCAAACTTATAACCAATAGAAAATGAGGTCTCCTAATTGAAGGTGTCAGACAGCGTTAACTAACCATGGTACCACCAGCACCACCTACAATGGCCAATCCATTTGGGAATCCCATTCAGCTATGCTCTTTGCTCCAATAATGTCTGTGGCAAGGAGTTCCACAGGCCAAATATGGATTATGCAAACAATTTTTTTTCTCAATTTTATATGTTCAGACTTTCAATGTAATTGAATGTTCCCTTGTTCATGTATTATGATACAGAGTAAATGCCTGATCTACTTTCTTTATTGACAGGTTTCAGAGTAGCAGCCGTGTTAGTCTGTATCCGCAAAAAGAACGAGGAGTACTTGTGGCACCGTAGAGACTAACAAATTTATTTGAGCATAAGCTTTCGTGGGCTACAGCCCACTTCATTGGATGCATAGAATGGAACATATAGTAAGAAGATATATATATATATATATACATACAGAGAACATGAAAAGGTGGGAGTTGCCATACCAACTCTAAGAGGCTAATTAATTAAGATGAGCTATCAGCAGGAGAAAAAAAACTTTTGTAGAGATAATCAAGATGGCCCTTTTCAGACTGTTTGACAAGAAGGTGTGAGGATACTTAACATGGGGAAATTTCAATGTGTGTAATGGCTCAGCCATTCCCAGTCTCTATTCAAGCCTAAATTGATGGTATCTAGTTTGCATATTAATTCAATCTCAGCAGTTTCTCATTGGAGTCTGTTTGTGAAGCTTTTCTGTTGCAAAATTGCCACCTTTAAATCTGTTACTGAATGACCAGAGAGGTTGAAGTGTTCTTCTACTGGTTTTTGAATGTTATGATTCCTGATGTCTGATTTGTGTCCATTTATTCTTTTGCGTAGAGACTGTCCGGTTTGGCCAATGTACATGGCAGAGGGACCAGCAATGCCCCTAGTGTATGCCTCATTTTCTTTTCTTTCCTGCTTGTTGCTTTCTCTCCACTGCCTGCATTCCGTCTTGTCTGCAGCAGAGTACTGCAGCACCTCCCAGAATATATCTTCCTTGCTCCATCTTGGGTGCTTTCTTATCTGGCGGAGACACTCAGCTGGAGTGGAGGGGATGTCTCCTTTCAAGGACATATCTGGTGAAGCGCAAGTAACAATAAACATAAGCATTATTGTTAAGTACACGTTCAGCATTGAATCACTACATTAAAATATACTGCTGGTAACACACCAGTCATTTTCCCACTGACCCTTGACAAGCACACATGCCTGCAAGCATGGTGAGTGTTTCCGGGGTTGAGGACATTGTGCATGGGAGAAAAGCAATGGGGCAATTACAGTGATAAAATCAAGCACGGTGTCTACACTGGAACTTCGGTGACAAAACTTTCACGTAAAAAGCCTTACAACTCTCGTCAAGGTGGCTTTATTACGTCACTGAAACTGAGGAGTTCCGTCATCAAAAGTGGTTTTGTAGTGTTTACACCTCCACTATTTCTTCACCAAATGCTGCCTTTTGGCGAAAAACCTTGGCAGCGTAGACAAGGCCTAGGGAACAATAAGGGATAACCAGTATCCACTCATTTTTCCTGCTGGTGCCTTTTCCCACACCACGATGTGTAGGAATTATTGACACAGGGAGCACCATAAAATATGGAATTGGCATTAGTAGGGTTAGTTGTTCTTCATTCATTTATCTGAATAACGAAAATGTTATTTTTCAGTGTGTGAAGAGCTACCAATCTGCTTCATCCATGAGAACAGCCTCCAGTAGTGCATGTAGTGTCTCATATTAACATTGTCTCTCCATACAGGTATTTGTCCTGTGACCATCACCCTAGACCCTGGGCACATACAGGAAGTCAGGGGAACGTACGGTTCATGCAGGAGACACCCTTCTGCCTCAGCGTTGGACACCTTCTCCCCTACTCCATGTCAGATTCCAACTCAACTGACTTCACAAACCCCACCACCTTCATCCTGCTGGGCATTCCTGGCCTGGAGGTGGCCCATGTCTGGATCTCCATCCCCTTCTGCGCGATTTATGCCATAGCCGTCTTGGGGAACTTCACCATCCTGTTCATCATAAAGAGGGAGCCGAGCCTCCATGTGCCCATGTACTATTTCCTCTGCATGCTGGCTGTCACTGACCTGGTCCTGTCTACGTCCATCCTACCCAAAATGCTGAGCATCTTCTGGTTCAATTCCAGGCAGATCAATTTCAGTGCCTGCCTCACCCAGATGTACTTCCTTCACTGCTTCTCAGCGATGGAGTCTGGGATCTTCGTGGCCATGGCTTTGGATCGCTACGTGGCCATCTGCGATCCCCTGAGACATTCCACCATCCTGACAAACCCCGTGGTGGCCAAAATTGGCCTGGCGCTGGTGCTGCGCGGCGTCATGCTCATACTGCCCTATCCCTTCCTGGCGAGGAGGTGGCCATATTGCAGAACGAACATCATTCCCCACACATACTGTGAGCACATAGCTGTGGTGAAGCTGGCCTGCGCCGACATCCGTATCAGTAGTTACTACAGCCTCTCTGTGGCATTCTTGGTGACCGGTACGGATGTGTTTTTGATCGCCGTGTCCTATACCCAGATCCTCAGGGCCATCTTCAGCCTCCCAACAAAGGACGCCCGGCTCAAGACTTTTGGGACCTGCAGCTCCCACCTCTGTGTCATCTTAGCCTTTTACATCCCAGCTCTCTTCTCCGCCCTCACGCAACGGTTTGGGCAAAATGTGGCCCTGCATTTGCGCGTTCTCATGGCGAACATGTACCTCGTGGTGCCCCCCATGCTAAACCCCATCATCTACGGGGTGAGAACCCAACAGATCCGGGATAGGCTGCTCCAGCTCTTTACTCAGAAAGGGACCTAAAGTTTTCTCCTGCTGCTCTGGCTCTCAGACTGAGCTCCATGCAGAGCTGGCTGGTGATATGGTTCTGGGCCCTCTTCCCTGAATCACTGACTGGCCAGTCAAAGACACATTAAACCCTTTCCTGACCTTACTGTCCTGTGTCAGCGGGACAAACTGGGGAATCTGCCTGTGTACAACTCGTAGGGTTGCCACCTTTCTAATTGCTGGTAACTGGAAGCCTGAGGCCCCGCCTCTCTGCCCTGCCTCTTCCCCCAGGTTCCGCCTCTGCTCTGCCCATAGGTGCTGACTTTTGGTTTTGCCGGTGGGTGCCCCATCCTGGATCCGCCCCCTTCACCAAGGCCCCGCACCCACTCCACCTCTTCCTGCCCCCGCTCTGCCCCATCCCTCTAAACCCCCCTGAATGCCTCCGGCTTGCCGACCCCCTCCCCTAAATGCCTCCCACCTGCCGCTCACTTTTTTCTGCCCCCTCCTGACTTAAGAGTGAGGTTTGTGTGTGCTGAAGGCAGGGCGTGGGGTCTCTTGGTGGTCTGGACGCGTGCTGCTGGGCTTTGAGGGGGTGGGGAAGATCTCTGTGTGTTGGGGCAGTAGGGAGTGGGGGTTCTGTGTGGGGTTCTGGGCAGTTGTGGTGGGGCTGTGGGCAGTGGGGCACTGGCCAGGGGTGGTGTTGTGCAGGGTGCTGTGCATTTGTGGCAGGATCTGGGGGGGCACTGGGCATAGTGGGTTCGGGAGGGCTCTGGCCATAGGGGTTCAGGGAGGTGTTCCAATGTTGGGGGGGGTGGATGTGTGCTAGGCAATGGACCATTGTGCATCTGGCAACTGCCCGTTTGTAAATACTGCCCTCGCACTGGGCCGGGTGGACCATGTCATGCCCCTGGCCGGCCCCTCACTCTGGGGACCAACACCCCCCCACACACCGTGCCATGCTCCATTGCCCCCATGGGGGCCCACAAATATGTTTGGCGCCAGGCCCACGAAAGGTAAATCCAGCCCTCCTCACACACTATGGCACTTTTGTGGGAGGGGAGCCGCTGGTGGGACCATGGCCAAAGGCGGGGGGGGGGAGGAGGGGGTTGCTTCCTCCACCCAGCTGCAGCAGCCCAGCACCCTGAAGAAAGATGAGCTCAGGTGTCCGAAGCTGAAGCAAGGCAGCATCTCCTGACTTGAAGCTGATACAGGGGGGTGGATGCTACGGAAGGAATTCCCTGGGAGCTGGAGTGGGGTGTGTGGATCCAGGGGAAGGAAATCAATCCTTCCTGATGTGGGGAGAAGGGGACGCTGATCTGGGGCGAGGGGGAGAAATAAACTTCCTCTCTGGGAGGAAAAGCCCCTCGGGCAGGCTTGATCTGGGCAGGGGAGGGAGACAGCTTTGAGCTGGGCAAGCATTACTTTGCCAGGCATGAAAGCCAGCCATGGAGAAGAGCCCACAGGGAGGATGCGGCTAGAAGTACTGGTGGTGTGTTGCTCCCTCCTGTCCCCGCACACACAGGGGAAGGGATGCGGAGCCCCGGGACCTGGGGCAGAACCGTAGGGGTTGGGAGCTCCCAGAGCCCGTGTAGAAGGGGTCCTGGCACAGGCAGGGTACGGGCTGGGGGAGGCTGCTCATTTGCACCTGGCGCTGGGACTGCAGTGAAGCCCCTTTCACCTTTGGCTGCGGCTGGGCGCACCCCACTGGCTGGCTGGACCACGGGGAGGGGGCGAGCTGCTGGCCCCAGCCCAAGTTCACTCACCACATAAAGGGGAACATTTTCTTAAAGGAGCCATGTCCTTTAGTTTGTCCCCCTACCCAGCACTAAGGGGGTTCGCAGCTGGTTTCTCCTGGCTGGAGGGGGGGCACAGGTCCTGGGGGAGACACCAGGGTGGACTGAGAATGGCTGGCTCGGTCCTTGAGAGCCCCCCCCCGACCCGTACTCCCCCCAGTGGTCCCCTGGGGCCAGCTGAGAAGCTGCCAGCCTGTCTCCCCCAGCCCCCTGCCGA
Source organism: Platysternon megacephalum (assembly GCA_003942145.1). Taxonomy (NCBI): domain Eukaryota; kingdom Metazoa; phylum Chordata; order Testudines; family Platysternidae; genus Platysternon; species Platysternon megacephalum. The sequence continues at coordinate 17,501 of QXTE01000986.1, forward strand.
GAAGCTGCCCACCCCTCCGCAGCTAGCCCAGAAGCTGCCGTGCCCTAGCTGCTAGTCTCCCTAGCCCAGCTCACTCTGCCCTGAAAATTAAAAGGACTCACACCTGCCTGTGACACTCTGCACCCCAGAGCACCCCATATTTACCACGGTGATGTAATTTTGGTATGTTTTGTACAAAGTGTGCCCTGTGAGGTATCATTCTAAATGTCTTGATCTGCTAAACATTGATATCTCCATGGGTTGTATGCGCTCTCATTGTATGTGAAGCTATGAAATCCTGCTATGTGTGATGTGAGGCTGGAAACACCGAAAACCAGCCTTTCAGGTACGTCAGAGGAGTAGCCAGACAGTGTTAAGTGCTGTCATCAACACCCATTGAGGGAAGAATCCACTAGCACAGGAACTCTGTGTAAAGCCTCCTCGGAGGGAGCACAGAGACAATGGGGAATGTTTGGCCAATGGGGGTGGAACCCCCAAGTCACATGCATGGACTTTCCAGCAAGCTGGAAGAAATTATAAAGGATGGGAAGTGACATCATCACTTGTCTTTATTCCCCCAGAACTCAACACCTGCAAGAAGCTCTGAAAGGCAAAGGACTTTGAACGGGGGAGGGGAACCCCGGCTGCAAAGCAGATGCAGCCTGTGCCTCAAGCATCTGTAAGCCTGCTTGTATCATCAGTCAGGGTGAGATATTGCTGATTCAAATCCTATCTAGTGTGTACAAGTCTTAGATTGCAAGTTTGTTTGATTTCCTAGGTAACATGCATTGATCTCTTTGTTATCACTTATAATCACTTAATATCTATCCTTCTGTAGTTAATAAACCTGATTTATGTTTTATCTTAACCAGTGTGTTTTTGAGTGAAGTGTTTGGGAATCTTAGCTCTGTTAACAAAGGGTGGTGAATGTCTTCCCTCCATCAAGGAGGATGTGGACTATTTAATGAATTTACGCTGTACAGATCACTGTGCAGTGCAAGATGGTCTAATTCTGGGTTTATACTCAAGCAGGAGTGCCAAGCTGGGGAGCTGGGAAATTGGCTGGTGCCTCCATTGTTGGTCCATGAATGGCTTCGGTAAAGCACTCGTGTAACTTAGTTGGTAGTGTGGCGCCACCTGCTGTCGTGTTGGGTGATAACAGGGCCTGAAGGGGCTGGCTGTGGGTCACCAGCAGAGCAGGGGGAGAGGCCAACCCAGCTGAATGGTTTGGAGGCACAGCAGTTCCAATAGATTCCAGGCTTCACCCCGGGGGTACATCTCATCACAATCTCCACCTCCCACCCAGCCCCCCGTGCTGGGCTCCCTCTGCTACGGGGCTGGGACGGGAGCTGCTGCAGCCTGACAAGGAGCCTGCCTGCAGGTAGGAGGCGGCACCGGTTAATGACTCAACGTCTCCCTCTGCCCTGCAGTAACCGGACATCATTATACATAGAGATATGAATAAAATTCTTAAGTCAGTTTCATGGTAGAGATGGTGAGCTTTAGAGTTGCAAAGAGTTCTTTCAGAATGAATCCTTAGGTTGCAGTCCAATGTCCAATATCAGGGTGATCCATAATGGAACTGGAGACCTCGGTCTTGTGACTTGAGCTTCCCCTAATGAAGCTTAAGCAGATTTGAGATGACAGGATCAGGGCCCAGGTATTCTTTTATAGACCACTGGCAGGCTATGATAATGAAGAATAGTTGCTTTGAAATAGAATTATCTATTTCCTATGTATACACAGGTAACTCTTCCATTCATCAGCATAAGGTAATTATCCATTAAGTGGTTGTGGTGGGGTGGCTGCCCCACCCCCATGCGAAAGGGGGCTAGAGTAGGCCAAAGTGGCTGTGCAGCCCGGCAGCCAATCAGAGAAGGGCCTACTGATACCCAATCAGGGCCGAGATTAGAGCCAGCCAATCAGGGCTAGGCTAGGCCTATATAAAGGCTGCCTAGGAGAGGAGCAGGCAGTCTCTCCCAGGCCTTCAAAGGGTGAAGGTCTGTCTCCTGAGTGAGGAGACTAGCACCTGGGACAGCGCAGTGCTGGGCAGGCTCGGGGGAGCCGAAGGGAACTCCAACCAGCTACCTGCCAGGCTGCAGGCCCCAAGGGAAGGGCCTAACCGGTGCAAAGCAGCCAAAGGGGAAGCGGCCCAGGGAGAGAGACAGGAAGGAGGGCAGGAAGGCTGCCACCAAAGGGTCCCTGGGTCGGGACCCAGTGTAGAGGGCTGGCCTGGGTCCCCCCCTTCCCTCTTGCACGGACACCCAGCCATTGAACGTGGAAGTAGCGGACTGCACCAGACCCCTGACACAAGGGGTTAGACTTTGGGGTGTGGTTGACCACTGTGGCTGGGATGCAGAGAGAGACTCCTGTTAACTGTCCCCCTCCCCCCCCCCGGAAGGGGTTGAGGATGGACTAGGGGGCACTGCCGGAGGGCAGTGTCCTAAAGAGGACGCCGCCGAGTGGGGAGCAACGCGGGTCCAGACACCAGCGAGGAACAGACGATGGACGGGACACCACCAGCAGAGGGCGCTCCCCATGGACTGAGCTAATTCCCGGAGCAACCAGCGGGAGGTGCTGCGGTGGTGAGTCCCAACACCGTCGCAGTGGTTCATAGGTAGTTTACTACAAACGTCAAAGAGAAGTATAGACAATGAAGTTATTATACCCAAGTTTAATTTAAAGGTTAATACTTTCTTTTGATCTTTGAATCAACAGACATACCACAAGACAGGAACCATCTGTTTACATGGTTAACACCTAACATGATATACATAAACACATACAATTGGCATTACCTCTAATTCTCTAACAATGCAGCTTTGCATTTCAAAGCTCTAGTCCATTTCTCATGGCTATGTTGCTATTTATGAGGAATAGCCCTAATTACCATTTATATAGTTCTCTAATATGTCTTGAAAGGTTGAATTTGGGTCAATTAGCTTGCTAGTTGCATAACCCTTTCTGACCCTGTGTCACACCTATTAACTCACGTTTGATTGTATGAACCATCTGTATCCTTATGTCTTTGGGCTTTCACTGTACTCTTTGCTCATTCTCTCTCGCTCCAAGGCAGGAGGCTAGGGTGGAAGCATCTATCTATAGATAGGTTGGTCATTAAAGACCATCAGCCCTAACAAGATATCGCCCGGACAGAAGAAAGGATTAACTGCATTCTAGATAAAACCAGTTTTCTCCAGCTTCTCTGCTGAGGGGTGGGCTTGGAAGGAATGGAACCTCCCCAGAAGAGAGAACAGAGAGAGGTGGTATTGGTCCAGCCCTTTAAAAACAGAGACTGGATGAGTCAGAAGAAGCTGGGGCAGGAGAGAGGCACAAGGACGTCAGAGGGGACTCTTTGGTTGCAGAGCTATGGCTGTAGCAGGGAGACACACTCCAGATGGAGGAGAAGCCAGGAGGTGGCTCCTGGACACCTTAGAGGGATCTGACCAAATCCCAAAGAACGCTCCAGGGCAGTGAGGACACTGAAGCAGGGGATGGTGGACAGGTGTTGTATTGTGTTTAAGTGGATCTGGGTATCTCTTGTGCTGTCTAAAGTAGAGGAATTGGTTTAGCAACCCCTTTTGCAGGGCCTGGATCTGTTTGCTTTAACGATCCTGTTCCCCGAACGAGAGAAACTGGGAAAAGAGTGCGCCCAAGGAGGAGCTCTCGAAAGGGTGTTCAAGCAATTGGAGAGTCTGGGGGAGCCAAACCAAAACTAGTCTCAGGGCCCTGGCGCTTGGCGTACAGGTCTCTGTATAACCCACACACCTCCTGGGTGTGGTGTTCTGTCCCATCTAGTAGCACTGAGACCACTTAAAGACAGAGATAAAATGAGTCTTCTCTACAGCTTTATCTAATTGGCATTTGGCTTTTAGCTTATGCGGTAGAGGCTCATGAACTAATATCCAGAGGTCCCCGGTTCGATCCCGCCTGCCAATGACCGAGATCTGTCGGTGTTACATCTGCTCCCAGATGGAGGTGCTAGAATGGAAGCTGAACCCTGAGAGTGGGCCTAGAAAACCAGAGCCAGAGTAGGGCCTGAACCCTGCTCCAACTCAAAACACATGGGTACAGCATGTGGGACCCAAACACAGCTGCCTGGCAGGTGCCCAGGCATGGGAGCTTGAGCAGGGCTGTGACAGCAAACCTGGGGCTGGGGGCTTTGTTTGAAACAATGACATTCCCTGCACATGGCAGAAGCTATAAAAGGGGGAAGTGACATTATCACTTGCGCGCCCCCCCAGCTCAACACCTGAAAACATGGCTAGAGGAAACAGATTTTGACTGGGGAGCTGGTCCCAGGCTAGGGGACTCTGAGTGGAGCTGGACGATCCCAAACCGGCAGGGAGGTGTTCACAAGATGTTCTCTTCACCCTATTGTGGCCCACTCTCCTCTGCCCTCAGTTTCCCAGAGTGCTCCAGTTCCCAGACTGATCCAGCCAGAATCCCTGAAGGAAACATTTCCTGAACCAGGAAGTGCCGGTGTAGGGTCAGGGAGAGGATTTGTCTCTGTCATAAATATAGAGGGAAGGGTAGCATAAAATCCCTCCTTGGCAGGTGTACTGAATCACCTTACGTGTAAGGGGTTAATCAGTTCAAATAACCTAGTTGGCACCTGACCAGAAGGAAAAGAAGATACTTTCAAATCTGGGGGCGGGAAGGATTTGTTTGTTGCTTCTCCCTCCAGACAGAGGGAGAAGCTAAGCAGGCACAACATCTCCTGAAAATATATCTGGAATAAGCCATCTAAAACCACAGAAATTGTAAGTAGGGCAAGGAAATGTGTTAGGTTATCTTTTGTTTTAGCTTGTGAATTTTCCTATGCTACATTGGTAGTTTTATTCCTGTTTTTGTAAGTGTGAAACTGAGCCCACAGGGGAATCCCCTATGTTTTAAATCTTTTTATTACCCTGTAAAGTTACCTTCCATTCTGATTTTGCAGGTGTGATCCTTTTAATTTTTCTTTATAATAAAGTTCTTCTTTTAAAAACCTGATTAATTTCAGTGTCCTGAAGACAAAGGGTCTGGTCTGTACTCAGATTGCTGAGGAAATTAGTTGGTATATTATTCTCAAGCCTCCCCAGGAAAGGGGGTGAAGGGACCTGGGGGGATATTTTGGGGGAATAGGGATTCCAAGTGATCCTTCCCTGAATTTTTGTGTAAATCACTTGGTGGTGGCAGCAATACCGTTCAAGGACAGGAAAAGGAATTTGTGCCTGGGGAAGTTTTAACCTAAGCTGATAGAATATAAACTTGGGGGTCTTTCATGTGGGTCCCCACATCTGTACCCCAGAGTTCAGAGTGGGGGGGGGAAACCCTGACAGTCTCTCCCTTGGAAAGTGCTCCCCAGAATGGAAGAGGCAGGGACTCCCTGTTCTAGTGGATTTCATCCCCCCTCCCTCTCTCTTCATGCATTTTGGTTCCTTTTCTCCCCCTTTCCTTTTCAACGCCACACACACACACATGCCTCCCTCTCTCTACCACTTCTAATGTGCATCCCACCCTAGGTGCCAGTTACAAACACTCGAGGGTCTGTTATTCCATCCACTTCAGTGGCAATTGCAGGTGTGGCACTGTGAAGTGCTGCCACTGAGAGCTGATCTGGCTGGGCACGAAGCCGTGCACATTAGTCTGGTTATTAATCCAGGTTCAAAAAGGTCGCTGGCCACTACCATCAAGCAGCCTGCAACTGCAAACTGCAACCAGCTCAGTATTAACCTGTCTGGAGGGATTGCTGGGCAGATGGCAGCTTCATAGATAGGGCTGGACGCTGCTTGAAATCTGGGGGTGCTTCGCTCATACAGCGCAGCCTTTGGGGGGATGTCATGGCCGCAGGCTGCTATAAAGCTGCAGATCTATAGAACAATGGGTCCCCCAGCTCCAGTGGATGGAAGCAAAATGTGGGGGACTGAGGAAGACTCAGTAACTCCAGGCTGACATTTTCAATGCTCATGGTCTCCAGCAGCTTCTCCGTGTTGAGATCAGCAGCACAAGATCAGGAGTGAGGATATATTGAACCCACAACCGCCCCCATCAGTGCTGTGTCCGTTTTAGCAGCTCTCTTGCTGGGAACACATTGCTAGAGTGAAAGACCAACAAATTCTGAAGTGGGCACACCGAGGAACGCCACGATATGGCCAGTGATCACCTGGGTGCCAAAAGCTTTGGTGGCACAACAGACCTGCCATTGCGCGAATATGCAACCTGACCCCCTCAAAAACCTTCCCAGAGATCAATCAGGGCAGCGCTTGGTTTGCAAGGAGGCTACGTTCCTTTGGGATTTGCCATGAAGATGATGATGCCGCCTGATGGGATGAACGGCTCCCCAGATACTGTGGCAAAAGGTCTGTTGATCGAGTAATATGTGTGAGGCTGAGGTCTGACAAACAGAAAGTGCAGGTGACACTCGCTGAACAAGGAAAGTGAGAGGGACATTTTCAGGGGGGTCACACATTGCGTGTGTGATGGGTAGCGGGGAAAACACTCTTTCATTTTCCTTTGCTCTGTACCTCAGCTTGGTTTTCTCCTGTGGTACAGACTAGAATGTAGTCTTTATCAGGACATGGATGAATGTCTTATATAAAAACACAAAATTAGATCTTAGAGAGCTCTAGTTTGATAGATATATTGCTGTGACATGCTGTACTCCAAAGCAACACTCTTACACTCCCATATTCACCACTGTTATATAGTTGCCACAAATCTTGTAGAAACTGTCATGTGAGGTGTCACTGCAAAAGTTATGAATATTGACTATGTACCTATATTTCAATTGTTTGCTTCTGTAGTAACTCCCACAAGGTAGTTTACATCCAGTCTAGCCAGCACTTTGTGACTGGAATATTCATGTTGATGGCCCGTCAATGAGCACAATGGGCCATGGAAGAAACCACCTGATGGACTTTTCTGAAGACGTTCTAGCCAGGATATGGGTAATGGACCCTGCTATGACTCATTGAAGCATTCAAGGTCATGTGACCAGCTCATGTGACACTGGACTCCATCTTGTGCCTGTAGTTTCCCACTAATTGTGCTGGGGGCTTGGTTTGGGACAATGAAGTTCCCTCCACATGGCAGAAGCTATAAAAGGGGGAAGTGACATCATCACTTGGCCACACTCCCCCCACAACTCTACATTTCAAAACACGGCTAGAGGCAAAAGATTTTCACTGGGGAGGTGGTCCCAGGCTGGAAAGGAGAAATCTTAGGTAATCTACTTTGATCTGTACACTTACTAGTTATAATCACTTAAAATCTATCTTTCTGTAGTTAATAAATCTGATTTATATTTTTTACCTAATACAGTGTGTTGTTTGAAATGCAAAAGGGAAATCTGCTCAAGAAGAGGGGCTGGTGCATTCTCCTCTCCACATTGAGGGAGGGGCAGACTGGGTAATAAACTTGCTCTGGTCAGGCTTCTGACTAGGACAAGACGGTACAGCTCTGGGGTCCTAGGCTGGGGAGCTGGGGGGAATTGGCTGGAACCTCTCTATTGTTGGTTCATGAGTGGTTCGTGAAAGCATTCATGTAACTCAGCCAGGGGTGTCCCTGCCTGTGAATGTTTGTGTGAGTGCAGGACCTGGAGGGGTCTGCAGCTTGTTACATTATCATAGTGTGAGAGTGGACTCAGACTGGTATGCCAGAGGGCTCAGTGGTACCCCAGTTCCAGGTTGCACCCTGGGGAAGTCTGGCACAGTGAGCAGGGTAAAATGCACAGCTTGTCACAGACTTTAAGGTCAGAAGGGACCATTATGATCGTCGAGTCTGACCTCCTGCACAACGCAGGCCAAAGAATCTCACCCACCCACTCCTGTAATAAACCCCTAACCTATGTCTGAGCTATTGAAGTCCTCAAATCATGGTTTAAAGACTTCAAGGTGCAGAGAATCCTTGAGCAAGTGACCCGTGCCCCACGCTGCAGAGGAAGGTGAAAAACCCCCAGGTCCTCTGCCAATCTGCCCTGGAGGAAAATTATTTCCTGACCTGAAATATGGTGATCAGCTAAACCCTGAGCATGTGGGCAAGACTCACCAGCCAGACACCCAGGAAATAATTCTCTGTAGTAACTCAGATCCCTCCCCATCTAACATCCCATCACAGGATTGCAGGCAGTAGAAAAAGAAAAAGGACATAGCAGAATTTTGCAGCTAAAGCCGGCAGAGGCTGCCAGAGAGGAGGCTGAACACAGAAGGGCTATGGAACTAAAACAACAAGAAACTGAGCAGAAAGAGAGAGCGGACTCATCAATCGGACTTGTTAGAAAAGCAGAACCAGAACCTTCCACTCCACTGATTCCCACCTCTCCAAAAATCCTCAAATGAGAACAGCTGTGTCCTGCATACAACAAAGCAGGGGATATTGCTGAATCCTTCACTCCCTATGAGCGGCTGTGTGTGATTCATAAGATTCCTGATGACCAGAAGCTACCCACTTTAGTTGCTAATTTAACTGGTAAATCACTGGATATATTCAATAAAATGCCAATTGATGATGCTTTAGATTATTGTAAATTCAAAGAAATGGTTTTGAAACAATTTCAGACTATCCCTGAAACATATAGAGTGAAATTTAGGAATCTTAAGAGGGGTGCTGGTGTGTAACGTGGAATATGTAAACAAAATGAAAGATTTGATGGGAAAGGGGCACAGATGTTCCAAGCTTTGAAGGAACGTTTGACCTAGTTGGTCAGGAGCACTTCTTAAACATATGTCAAGATGATGTGAAACTGTCTATGGGACAAAAAGTTGAAAACTGTAGATAGATGGCTTCTCTAGCTGAGGATTTTGAGCAGACACAAGCATCTATTGTGAATAAACTACAGACGGAGGGGTTTACACTGGGTGGGAAGTATGGTCCCATTTTACCCCATTCTTCTAATCCCCAACCCTAATATTCTGGAAAAACAAAAGACTCCAGGAGGTGCTATCATTATAATTCCACTGATCACCGGAGGGATAAATGCCCTTGCTCAGAGGAAGCAGGCAGCAGGTATCTCATGCGAATGCTGCAATTCTGAGCACAGAAGCCCCTCAGGCACCTGTCACTTATCGTACTAGGTTTGTAAAATTAGCCTCTGCAAAACTAGGCATGAAGCACTTAAAGGCTGTCAGCATTAATGGCAGGAAACACCTTGATTGGGAAGATACGAGGCAGAAATTTCAGTGGTTAGGAGGAGTATAGTGCAGTAAGGTGATATACTGACAGGACAGATGGCAGAGCTTTTAATATTTGGTGGTTACAAAATCCTTGTCCCTTTGGCTACAGTGCACATAGAAACCGAGGGTTTAGAAGCAGTATTATTAGTGGGGGTAGTAGACAATAACGCTATTGATATGCTTATTGGCAATGATTTCTTCCGTGTAGCTCAGGCTGTTAAAGTGTCTGTTTGCAGCAAGAAGGAGCATTCTGCTGGGACCTCAAAGGGAAAGGGGAAAATCTCAGGAACTGGTGAAGGAAAGAGAGAAAGTCTCCTTGATTTTCCTGCAGCATTGGGAAGCTGCATGCTTCCAGGGGTTGGGGTGGTTGAGACCAGCTCCTGCCCTTCAGCTGAAGGCAGCGCTGCCTCAGGGAGAAAAATGTCCATGTTGCTGCTAAACAAGGGACAAACCCAATGCTAGGGAGCACAGGGAGATGTGTTCCGGAGGGGAGCCCAGAGAAGTGTGATAGAATCATAGAAACCACTGAGGAGGTGGGTGTGGGTTCCTTTAACACTGCAGCAGGAGGCAACACCACCTCAGGAAGGGAGGGGGGGTGTAGAGTCTGCCACTGAGACAATTGTACAGGCTGTTAGCTGTGAGCCCTTCCGGCTGACGAGGGGATAGTTCCCACTCTAGAGAGCATAGGGGTATGTGTCCTAGAGGGGGGCCCAGGGGAGGAAACTGGGGGAGGAATAGTTGTAGTACAGGAATGTCTCCTCACTGATCACATGGGGAGGATGCTCAGGGCAGAATGGCTGATTCAGCATTTGTGCTCCCAGGCACCCAGCCTGTGGCTCAGGCTTCAAGAGGGAACTGTGTAACTGACCTGCCGGAGGGGAACAGTCACACAACTGACCTCTCGGGGATAGAGAGGGGGTGACGGAGGGTACTCCAATCCAGCTCCTGATTTTTCAGGACTTTGTTCCTGACGTGCTTGTGACAATTAACTCTGTCTCTTTAAGACAGGATGCCGGTCCAACTGAATCAATGGTTCTCTGTGGAAATGTTAATGACCCAACTGACAGAGGGGAGAAGGAAATTCCCTGGGTTGGGAAGACACAGAAAGCAGCTGTGAAAAGACACCCCCGTTAGCCCAGACAGCACAGATCACAACCCTCTAGGAAAGGGGAGGGGAAGATTCCTGTGCTTGGAGTGGGGATCACAAGGAAAGTCCAAGAGGGGGGTGGATTATTTCCATGGGCATAACCCTGGGGTTGGGAAGCAGCTCTGCAGAGGGCTAGCCACCATGTAAAGCCCACTTACATCCATAATTATGCTGTCTGTGTGTGTGTATCATTTTTGTATTTGAAGTTATAATATTGGCTCTGTACTTGTATCTCAATGTGTTTGATTCTACGTAGCATCAGTGAAGCATTTGGTCAGTTTCTTGAGAAAGGACTATTCTGAGTAAGTGCCCAATGAAGAAACATTTAACTGACAATGGACCTTCATAGAATCATAGAATATCAGGGTTGGAAGGGACCTCAGGAGGTATCTAGTCCAACCCCCTGCTCAAAGCAGGACCAAACCCAACTAAATCAGCCCAGCCAGGGCTTTGTCAAGCCTGACCTTAAAAACCTCTAAGGAAGGAGATTCCACCACCTCCCTAGGGAACCCATTCCAGTGCTTCACCACCCTCCTAGTGAAAAAGCTTTTCCTAATATCCAACCTAGACCTCCCCCACTGCAACTTGAGACCATTACTCCTTGTTCTGTCATCTGGTACCACTGAGAACAGTCTAGATCCATCCTCTTTGGAACCCCCTTTCAGGTAGTTGAAAGCAGCTATCAAATCGCCCCTCATTCTTCTCTTCTGCAGACTAAACAATCCCAGTTCCCTCAGCCTCTCCTCGTAAGTCATGTGCTCCAGCCCCCTAATCATTTTTGTTGCCCTCCGCTGGACTCTCTCCAATTTATCCACATCCTTCTTGTAGTGTGGGGCCCAAAACTGGACACAGTACTCCAAATGAGGCCTCACCAGTGCTGAGTAGAGGGGAATGATCACATCCCTCGATCTGCTGGAAATGCCCCTACTTATACAACCCAAAATGCCATTAGCCTTCTTGGCAACAAGGGCACACTGTTGACTCATATTCAGCTTTTCGTCCACCGTAACCCCTAGGTCCTTTTCTGCAGAACTGCTGCCCAGCCATTCGGTCCCTAGTCTATAGCAGTGCATGGGATTCTTTCGTCCTAAATGCAGGACTCTGCACTTGTCCTTGTTGAACCTCATCATATTTCTTTTGGCCCAATCCTCTAATTTGGGAGACTCCAATCCACATCACAGGAGCCTTCCTGGGAATGTCCAAGGTAGCATGTGAGCAATGGCTGCCGCCTTAAATCTGAGTCATGCATGGACATGTGACTTGCCCATGTGACTCCAAACTCCATCTTGCTGCTGTGATTTTCCGCAAAGGGGAAAGGCAGAGGATATGAAAGGTCCTGGAATCCCCTCCATTTTGTTTTTCTGACCACTGGAGGAACTGTGCTTGAAACTGAAGCTCTGAACAAAGGACTGAATGACCTATCCAGGCTGGGATGTTTGTACTCCAGAGACTTGATTGGTTTAAATCAGCAGTAATCCCATCAAGCCTGAACTAAGAACTTTGCAATTGTTGTATGTATTTGTATGTATTGTATATATTTGCATGTATGTATTTAACCAATTTTAACTCTCATCTATATATTTTTTTATAAATAAACCTGTAGATATTAGATTCTAAAGGATTGACAACAGCGTGATTTGTGGGTAAGATCTAACTTGTAGGTTGACCTGGGTCTGGGGCTTGGTCCTTTGGGATCGGGAGAACCTTTTCTTTTACTGGGCTATTGGTTTTCATAACTATTCATCCCCATAAGGAGTGGCGCTGGTGGTGATACAAGGGAACTAGAGTATCCGAGGGAATTGCTTGTATGACTTCGGGTTAGCCAGTGTGGTAAAACCAAAGTCCTGTGTTTGGCTGGTTTGGCGTGCCTTAAAAGTAAAGGACCCCCAGCCTTGGGCTCTGATTGCCCTGCTCTAAGCAATTTGTCCTCAATTGATACTCTCAGTAGTGTCCTGCCAAAGGCCGCCTCGTTACAAGGGGATACTGAGAGGAAAGGAAAACCGGTAACTAAACATGTGTTAAGGTTCAGGGAGGAGTTGAAAGACACAATGGGTATTGAACAAATCAAACTGTCCAAGCAGAAGGCGTTGTATAATAAAAATACTTGGAAACACTTACCTGTGAAAAAAGATTTGGTGTTATTGTTAAATCTCATGATGCAATGTCTGTTGCTAATGGGAAATCTTATAACAAAGGATTTGGTACTGATGGTAAATCCTATGAAAAGGTTTAACATGCATGATTTTGGGGAAAAGCTTTTGGACATGCTACAAATAGTAAACAAGAAGCCCTATGGGGATCCTGCTAATCTACTTTGGTCTGTACACTTATGACTTATCACTGAAAATCTATCCTTCCGTAGTTAATAAATCAGTTTTATATTTTTTTACCTAATACAGTGTGTTGTTTGAAATGCAAAAGGGAAACCTGCTCCGGAACAGGGGCTGGTGCATTGTCCTCTCCACATTGAGGGTGGGGCAGACTGGGGAATAAACTTACACACACCGGGCTTCTGACCAGGGTAAGACGTACAGCTCTGGGGTCCTAGGCTAGGGAGCTGGGGGGGGGGGAATTGGCTGGAGCCTCTCTATCGTTGGTTCATGAGTGCCTAATGAAACCATTCATGTAACTGCATCCCTGGCTGTGTCTGGCTGTGGAAGTGCAAAACTTTAAAAGGACTGCAGCTTGTCACAGCCTCACAGTGTGAGGGGGAGCCCAGGTTGGTATGCCAGAGGGCTCAGTGGTACCCCCGTTCCAGGTTGCATCCTGGGCAAATCCGTCACACCCACCTAACAAACAATCTCTGCTAGATCGTGTGTCCATTTCCTTCTTGTCATGCGCTCAGTTACTAATGCAGAGACCGTAGTTACAGCAGGGAAGTCAGGACTCCTGGGTTCTGTCTGTCATTCTCTGTGTGACCTTCACCAAGTCACGTCTCCCTTTCCCTCAGTTTACCTATCAGTATAATGGGTATATGTTCATAGTCACTTTCCTTTGCTAGGTGTTTTGAAGAGCCTTCAATGAAAGGTGCTACACAGTATGATGATAAGTACTGATGAGATAGCCCCATGTGCCTGCAGAAAGTGTTCGTGTCTCCCCTCAGTCACCTTTCTCCAAATATCTCTGTCTACTATCTACCCATTAATCCTGGGCCTTTACAGAGTATCAGACCCTATGGAGAGCTGGGCATTATCCCTAGTTTTCTTACTAATCAACTACTTTTTAAAAATACACAAATACAGAGAGCAGCCAATTCCTCTCGGACTCAGCGGAGGGCCCAAGAGTTCTCATCTCCCTTTGGGAAGGTCCCTTAATTACTGTTTACTCCTAAAGCTGCATAAATAGCACAGAAGCGCAGACAAGGAAAGAGAGACATTGGCTAGAGTGTCTCCGGTCTCCAGCCTGTTTCCATTCAGATGCTGCTTCTCCCCTAGAGGCTGAGCGACACCCCCTCACCCCGGGATTGCACACAGCTATATTATAAACGGTGCACCCCCCTGTGTCGGCTCTCAGCGTGGGATGCTGCTGCAGATGCTGGGGTGAGAGAGGTGTGGGAAACGGCTGTCTGTGGGGGATTGCCAGGGAAGACACGTCTGTCTCAGAATTCACAGGTACCCATCTCTTGCTGAGGAGCTCACCTGCTCGACAAACCCAGTGCAACGTGGGTGTGATGGGATAGAGAATAGGTCTGTGGTCCTTTCCGCTCTGCACAGCCATTAAACATGCTGGGTCCCTTGCCACAGGGGATGAGTTTGCTCCAATATCACTGGCCAAAATGTCCCTCTTTGCTCCCCTTGGAGTAAGAACTGAGTAAAGTCCTCAGGAACCAGCTGTGTGTGAGTTAATGCACAGGGACTCTCGCCTCCTCCTCTTGCATTTCAGGGCTCTGGCTGTTAACAAGGGGGGGCGGGGGGAGCTCTCATCTGACTTTCTGATGGAAAGAATGGAGGGGTTAGGGCTCCTCACTGGAATAATTTAATGAATTTTTCAACATGGCCAAGACGTCTTTTCTCCTGGCTTTATTCGAGAAGTCAGCTGAACTGTTATGCCTTAAACTTAAAAAAAAAAAACACAATTCAGCCGGAAACAGACACCCAGTGTGGCAAATTACTGTGCAAACGGTTGAAGTTTGGCAAACTTATAAGCAACTGAAAATGACGTCTCCTAACTGAAGGTGACAGACTGCTGTTAGGATACAGATATTCAGGCCTGTCTGCAAAGGCCTATACTTTAACAATGTAGGTGTATTCTTATCACTTAGCTAGTTATCGAGCTACAAAACCAGAATCAAAATCAGTCTGCCTGTTTATAGGCCTTCTCTCACTAGGATAGTCTAAGGCCTTGTTCTTAGGCTAAGGCCTTTGGCTAAACAACAGGGGCAGCCATAAGCTGGGAAGCGAACGGTCACGTCCTCACCATTCACACTGAAATAAGGCTGTTTTGGGCTGTTAAAAAGGTGATCCGATCTATCACCTCCAGAGAAAGGGAAGAGTCTTGAAGATTTAAAGAAAACAGTTTGATATCATCCTGTCTGGCAAGAACTCACTTATCAATAGCTGGGGTGTGAAATCCTCATTTCTTTGTTGTTGTCTGTATAATCTCTGTCTGGTTCTGTGATTGTTTCTGTCTGCTGTATAATTAATTTTGTTGGGTGTAAACCAATTAAGGTGGTGGGATATAACTGGTTAGATAATCGTATTGCAATATGTTAGGATTGGTTAGTAAATTTCAGTAAAATCATTGGTTAAGGTATAGCTAAGCAGAATTCAAGTTTTAATATACAGTTTGCAGTCAATCAGGAAGTGTGTGTGGGGGGAAATTGGAATCATGTTTTGCTATGGGGGGGAATGGGAACAGAGACACAGGCAAGGCTCTGTGGTGTCAGAGCTGGGAAGGGGGACAACGAGGAAGGAAACTGGAATCATTGCTTGCTGGAAGTTCATCCCAATAAACATTGAATTGTTTGCACCTTCAGACTTCGGGTATTGCTGCTCTCTGTTCACGCGAGAAGGACCAGGGAATGGGAGGGTGAAGGGATAAGCCCTCTAACAACAGCCTTAACTAATGGTGGAGCCACCAGCACCACCTGCAATGGCCAATCCATTTGTGAATCCTATTCAGCTATGCTCTTTGCTCCAATAATGTCTGTGGCAAGGAGTTCCACTGGCCACATAGATTATGTAAACAATTTTCTTTTCTCAATGTTATATGTTCAGACGTTCAATGTAATTGAATGTTTCCTTGTTCATGTGTTACGAGACAGAGTAAGTATAAATGCCTGATCTACTTTCTTTATCGATAGATTCATAGGGTTTAAGATTAGAAGGGACAATTAGATCATCCTGTCTGACCTTCTCTATAACACAAACCATTAAATTTAACCCAGTTGCCCCTCTATTGAGCTCCAAAACTTGTATTTGAATAAGACCTGGTCTACACTAGGATTTTACATTGTAGAATCCTAGAGCCACAGGGTGAGAAGGGACCTGCAAGGGTCAGCTAGTCTAACCCCCTGCCAAGATGCAGGGTTTGTTGTGTCTAAACCATCCAGGACAGATGGCTCCAGTCTCCTTTGGAAAACCTCCAGTGAAGGAGCTTCCACGACCTGCCTAGGCGACTGTTCCATTCTCCTCCTGTTCTTCCAGTTAGGGAGTTTTTCCTGAGATTTCATCTAAATCTGCTCTGCGTAGTTTGATCCCATTGCCTCTTGTCCTGCCCTCTGTCTCAAGAGAGAACAAATTTTCTCCATCTTTTTTATGGCAGCCTTTCAAATACTTGAAGTCCGCTATCATATCCCTCCTTAATCTCCTCTTTTCCAACCTAAACATACCCAGTTCCTTCAGCCTTTGCTCCTATGGTTTGCATTCCATCCCTGGGATCATCTTTGTCGCTCACCTCTGGATCCTTTCCAGTTTCTCTACATCCTTTCCAGACAGCGGTGACGAAAGCACACAGCACTCCAGCTGAGACCTAACCAGCGCTGACTAGAGCGGTACTATCACCATGACTTGTGCGCTATGCCTCTGTTAATGCAACCCAAAACTGCATTTCCTTTTTTTGCAACAGCAAAATAATCCACACCTCTGAGAGCTGTCTCTATATCTACTTAATCCCAGTGTAGACAGCATGAGGTCGACGGAACAATTCTTCCATCGACCTCGCTACCACCTCTCGGGGAGGTGAATTACCTACGCTGACGGGAGAACCCCTGCTGTTGCTTTAAGTAGTGTCTACACTTAAGCACTTTGCAGCGCCACTGTAGTGTTTTAAGTGTAGACAAGCCCTCAAGCAGATCTTCCAGAAAAGCATCCAGTCTGGATCTGCAGACATGGGGAGTTGGAGAATCCACCCTTTCCCTTTGCAGTTTGTCCCAATGGTTAATCACCCTGAGTGCTAATCATTGGTCCTTATTTCCGATTGGAATTTGTCTGGCTTCAGCTTCCAGCCATTGGGTCTTCTTCTGTCTTTCTAAACTAGATTACAGAGCCCATTAGCACCCATGATTGTCTCCCCATGGAAGTCTCTGCTTGATTGTCTTTTTGATGAGATAAATAGATGAAGCTCTTTAAATCTCTCTCTCAGTCAAGCATTTTCTCCAGTCTCCAGTCATTGTTGTGGTTTTTTTCTGCACCCTCTCCAATTAATCAACATCCTTTTTGAAATGTGGACCCCAGAACTTGACGCAAGTCGGATTAATCAATGCCATGTGCAGAGGTAAAATCCTTCCCGTGCTCCAACTCACCACTCCCCCGTTTATGCATCCAAGGATCACATCAGCCCTTTTGGCCACAGCATCGCACTGGGACCTTACGATTAGTTCGTTCTCCACAATGACCCCTAAATCCTTTTCAGGGTCCCTGAGTTCCATAATACAGTGCCCTAGTCTGGGGGTCGGGCCTGCATTCCCTGTTCTGACAGGATCACTTTGCATTTGACTGTATTAAAACATTTTGTTTGCATGGGCCCAACTCAACAAATGCTCCAGATCAATCATTATGCCTGCCCTGGCCGTCTCATTTTAACCACTCTGGATTGTTCGCAAATTTTACCTGCAAGGATTTTCTATTTGCTTCCAGATCATTGATGAAAAAATTGAACAGCATCTGGCCTAGAACTGATCCCTGCAGAACCCCACTACAAACTCCCCCATTCGCTGACAATGGTCCTTTGACAACAGCTTTTCTGAGATCTGTCAGTTAGCCAGCTTTTAGTCCATTTAACATGTGCTCTACTGATATTGTATAGTGTTCATATTTTTAACTGAATGTTTTCCCCTACTAAATCAAATGCCTCAGAGAAATCTAAGTCTGTTCCATCTACTTGGTTCCCTTGATCAACCAAACATATACTCTCATGAAAGGATGAAATCGGATTTATTTGACAAGACCTGTTTTCCACCAACCATGTTGTTGGCTGGCATTAATTATACTCCCAGATTGTTTTTTTAACTAATCCCATATCGGCTTTTCCATTGTTTCTTTATCTTGTCAAATCTTTTTTTTAAATCTTTCCCTTTATTTTTTTAATAGTTTATGTTTAACGCAGAACTGTCCTGTTTTTGCCTTGGAGGGCGGGGGGCTCTGCTGCTGCCTGAGGTTTGTAACTCTGAGGTTCTACTGTAGATGTTGTTTAACATCCTCCTTGACTGCTAATGGACTGGAAAGTGTTTCATCACCACATGTCATATGAGTACCTCATACTGCTTCTTTCCAAATGCAGAAAAAAAATAGTTCTTGAGCACATCTACCTTTTCTGCAACTTTAACAAGTTTCCTTTCTCCCACTAGGAATTGGCCTTTACCTTTTCTAGGATTTCTTTTGTTCTTAATATACTTAATAACCTCCTTTTTGTTCTCCTTAGCCCTGCAAAGCATGGATTTCCCCCTGATCTCTGTAAAGTCCCGTATCAATTTTCATAACTTCCAGTTTGTATTGCTTGCTATCTATTTTCCCTTTTTCCCATTGTTATATGTTGCTTTTTCCCCCTTAATTGCTGCCTTCACTTTGCTACTGAACTGGGTTTTTAACCTAAGATCTCCACTTTCTTGACTGTGAAATCATNTTTCTCCTTAGCCCTGCAAAGCATGGATTTCCCCCATATCTCTGTAAAGTCCCGTATCAATTTTCATAACTTCCAGTTTGTATTGCTTGCTATCTATTTCCCTTTTCCCCATTTGTTATATGTTGTTTTTTCCCCTTAATTGCTGCCTTCACTTTGCTACTGAACTGGGTTTTTAACCTAAGATCTCCACNATTTTCATTTCCATTTTTCTGCCTAAATTTTTCCTCCCAATCAGTTTTGCTGTTAATTTCTCTCAGCTTTGGGGAATTAGCCCTTTTGAAGGGTATCTGTAGATAGCTATTACTGGTTGGGAGATGTTCTCTATATGCCCATTTCAATGTAATCAGTTCCATTTTTTATTTTATTCTCCTCTATCCTATGCCCCCTTATTTGTCTTTTCTTTAAACTAAACAGTCCCAGATGTTTCAGTCTGTCCGCATACNACCAAAAAGCCTTTAAAGAAAATCCTTCTTGCATGTTCACAATGTCTTTCTCTTTTGGCATAGTGCGTCCACACGTGGGGTGGTCGCAGCGACAGTAAGAACAATGCACTGTGGGTAGCTATCCCACAATTCAGCTCTGCATCGTGCACATAGGTGTTGTGGGAAGGCAGAAGGGATCGCAGCAGATCATGGCTCCGGGCTCAATGTCCCATGATGCATTGCTTTCCGTCCCAGCATTCCATGTGCTTCCGTCTCCAGTTTCCAGCATTTTTCAACATCCCTTGTTTTCCGCTCAGCCCGCCACCTCTATCTGCAGGAATGGATCCCGCACTGCTCTGCTAGCTGTCAGTAGCACATCGTGAATGGTAGTGGAGTCAATCTTGAAATTCTGAAGGCAACGGGAGTCACAGTTGCTTGATGTGGTGTCTGACATGGATAACAGCAGCATTAGATTGCTTTTGGCATTCACAGAACAGCTGAGCATGGTGGAACGTCGCTTTTGGGCTCGGGAAACTAGCAGCCAGTGGTGGAATCGCATGGTTATGCAGGTCCGGGATGACGAGCAGTGACTGCTGAATTTTTGGGTTAAAAGCCACCTTCCTGGAACTGTGTACTGAGCTCCCACCAGCTCTGTGGCGCAAGTACACCCAAATGAGAGCTGCGCTCTCGGTGGAGAAGCGTGTGGCAATCGCAGTGTGGAAGCTGGCGACTCCAGGCTGCTACTGGTAGGTCGAAAGTCAGTTTGGAGTTGAGAATTCAACCGTTGGTGCTGTTGGGGGACTGTTAACAGGGCCATTAATCACATCCTGCTGCGCAGGACCATGATTCTTTGCAACGTGCGTGACATTGTGGACGCTTTGCAGAAACGGGTTTCCGCAACTGTGTGGGGTGATAGATAGCACACATATTCCAATTTTGGCACCAGATGCCTTGCGATGGAATATATCAATCGGAACGGATACTTCTCCACGGTGTTGCAGGCACTCGTGGATCACCGCAGGCGTTTCATTGACATCAATGAGGGGTGGTCTGGAAAAGTTCACGACACATGAATCTTTAGGAACACCAGTCTTTACAGAAAGCTGAAAGTGGGGACGTTTTTTCCAGACCTGAAGATCCCCGTAGGGGATGTCGAAATACCCATAGTGATCCTGGGAGACCTGGCATACCCCTTAATGCCATGACTCATGTAGCCATACATGGGAAACCTGAATAGCAGTAAGAAGCATTTCAACAATAGGCTGAGTAGGGACAGGATGACCATGGAATGTGCATTTGGCAGATTAAAGGCGTGCTGGTGATGCCTGTAGGACAGGTTAGACCTCATTGAGGAAAATATTACCATGATCGTAGGCATGTGTTGCACGTGCATAATATTTGTGAAGGAAAGAGCGAAAAGTTTGCTCAGCGGTGAACTACTGAGACAGAACACTTGGCTGCTGATTTTGAGCAGCCAGATACCAAGGCTATTAGAGGGGCACAATGGGGAGCAATTCGAATCAGGGAGACTTTGCAGTAGCACTTTGTAAATGAGAACGAGTAATGTTTGTTGCTATGCTTGGGTTTGTAATGCATAATGAAGTCCAGTTTTGGTAGGGTAGGAAGCAGTTGTGATTGTTCAGGCCTAGGGTTCAATGTAGGGAAATAATAAAACTGCCTGCTTCTTTGCTGCTGCCATCTGCTATCATAACTTCAACAGAAACAAATAAAGAGTGCTTATTATTCAAGTAACTTTGCTCTTATTGCCAAAAAAATGACAACACCATGCACACACACACAGCTGAGCGTAAGTCCAGCTTTCATTTGAAAAGGTGTCTGTGGAGGTGGAGTGAATGGTAAAGTGAGATGTCCCAGAAATCGGAAAGGAATGTGTGGGTGGAGTTTGGGAAGGAAATGGGAAAGAGTTCTGAATGTGCTGAAGGGGAGGACGGGCACCCATCTGCTCAGTCTGGATCATCAGGAGGGACTGCAGCATGGTGGTTTGCCGCTCCAAAACTTTTATCAGCCTCTCCATTGCATCCCTAGTCTATGCCTCATTTTCTTTTCTTTCTTGTTTGTCGCTTTCCCTCCACTGCCTGCATTCCATCTTGTCTGCAGCAGAGTACTGCAGCACCTCCCAGAATATATCTTCCTTGCTCCGTCTT